>JBDJHY010217298.1:0-11277 GCA_039654485.1 Withania somnifera | reverse complement strand
AGTTACTAGGGATCCAAACTGTAGATTCTAGCAAGTCATAAATGACTTGGGGCAACCAAAATGCTCTAGAATGTAAAACGTCACGTATTTATCATAAATGACCATGAGGGTCATTACACTATCCTTTTTTCTTCCCTTTTTGTACTGAGCTTAGGGAATCATGTAGAACTATTGTATACTTCTATTTTTCTCTTATGTACTAAGTGGATGTTACATCACATAATCCTTTTATCTTCTACCTCTTCTCTTGTTGTATCAATCCTAGGTTACTTTTCTGTAATTGTGTTGCCATGTTTCCTACCCTCCCTAGTTCACTCTTTGTACATAGATTATATCTTCCCCTTCCCTAGACTTAGACAAAAAATATGACATAACCCTCTTATCTACTTTCTTTTTGTATAGATTTAGTATCATTTCGATTAGATGAGTATGCTATCTAAGGTTAAATTATTGTCTAAATAGCGTGTTTTAGGTATTTTACATGCACATTGGTTTCCTGGGAATGTTACTTTCTAAGCCAAATAGTCCTTTTTGCTTTGAATTAATGTTCAACATGTCCTATTTGTCTTCTCTTATTCATATCCCTCTAATAGATTGTTATTAGGTTAATCCCTAGGTTATATGAAGACTAGGTGCTCGTATTTGTCTTGTTTAAATTTTCCATAACATCTTTTGTGTATACATTGTGTATAATACCTAGACCCGAAGGATAAAAAAATTAGAACATAAATTATTATTATTCCCATATTCTAAAGTCGATAATGTATTATTTATTTGGATAATTATATTAAGTTGTTGAATTTCGGTCATACCTTGGGGTTCATTTGGCCCAAGATGTTCATTTTGGATTAATTTAATTGATCCTTCCATTGTATTATTAGCCCAATAGCCGACTGAATTTATTTTTGCTGGGGCATGCTCGTTTCGTACGTATATTTGGATTTTGCCCAGTATAAAATGTTGTTTTTCCTCTTATTTGTTCATCTTATTTATTTACTTATAATATTTACTATCATCGATTCCTAATGTATTTTTCTTATTTTGCGTGTGTAACCCCGGTCTTCCTTGCATGGTCTATGACCCATGTTAGACCCCAGAAATCTTCCTCCTTTTGTCTCCTTATTTTGTATAGTTTTATTTTATTTGTTCAATTATAATTGTTATATTTGTATAGGATCAGCTATGGGGCCCAATAGCTGTAAATATCTAACCTTTTTACGTCAATAGAATAAATATTTTAATTTACATGCCTTTGTCACTATTCGTTCTTTTACAAAATTATCATCACTTTGGCAATTAACTAGACAAATAAAATAATCGATTTTGCTTCCGGAGGTGGTTCTAGCTTGCTCGAACTAAAAAAAAGCTTTTTATATAATTCAATTTTACATTATTACCATGCTTCTTTAAAAATTCATTCACGACATCTCTTTTAAATATATTTTGGAAGTATTTCATAACATAATTTCTTTTTAAAAAATAGGAAAATAGGGAAAATAAACATAGTCTTATAAATCACATAGAACATAACCCTATTTGGGATGTTCCCGGGGTACCTTAAAATCTTCCTCAGAAAATTATGAAATCCTTACCCAGTTTTACCTAACTTTAAGTTTTGTTCCAATTTTCAGAATTTAAAATTAAAATTAAAGTTTTCGTAATTTATTTAAATAATTAAGTGGCGACTCTATGATGTTGTTAAATTATTTCATGATATTCTCCAATTTATGAAATAATTTAATATTTAGCCATCACCATTTACCTTTTTAAGAAAAAACTTTAATCTGGTAAAAAAACAGACAAAACGGAGATGGCGTGGGGACCTACACTAGATTCTAGTTCTGTGTGATGTGTTTTACCTATTTAGTTATATTTCGTATTTTGTTATTCTTTTATACATTGTTATCATGGAATATTCCGACCAATTGACCCTTTTATTTTTACTTCCTTAGGCAACGACATGCCTCACGCGATCATTTTCTCTGGCAGAAACCCTTTTTTGACTGTATTGGTACGTGATACGGCCAATAATTATCAAAAAGTCCAACTTAGATTGTCCATTTAGTTCACCAGTCAATTCTCAAACAACTCTTATACATCTATAATAAAGCAAAATCAAAACCCTTGTTCTAAGAATTAGCCAAGGATGGCTCGTCATCGGAGAGGGTATCAGTCCATTAGTAAATCTACCCTGGCCCAATAGAATTTTTAAAGCCGGTATCAAATTCACATATTATATGACAATTGGAAAATAACTTGTCCATGAATGATTTTATCTCTTACGAATGTGTTGATATTATTTTCCATTTATAGGATGCCTCCTCTCATAACCCCAGTCCATATGGTGCTATAACCAGATCCTTTTCTCAAAGATTGGTAGGATAACATGGTAGCATCTGGTAGGGATTTGTTCAAGACATATATCAAGGTACCTGTTCTCCCTCATAGACATACAACCTTGGACTTATTTGGTTCCAATTTAGGACAAGTTTTGGGATGACAAAAACATGGTATTCAGATTCGGATAAGCAGAGTTAGAAACCTACTCTAGAAAGTTAGAAAGAACCTATGAAAAGTTAGTGCACAACATACTAGTCCCTTAAGCATGGGAGACGGAGAATATCACAGAAGGATTCCTTTTAGACTAAGGAGAAGGGTTAGGAATGAGAAAGGATTGCTATTAACTATTTCGGAAGTTGTATGTTCGCTTTGGTAGATGTATTGGTTTTGAAAAAATATCACACAAAGTTTCAGTCAGAGCAGGAGTGGAAGGATCGTAGTGCATTTTCCTTCATAGTCAGCTTGTTGGGAACATTGGTTTATCTTTAAAAAAAAACATATCATTCATCCTAGCATATTCATTGTTACTCATGTCCTGCTCTACAAGTTTAATTATGGATCATCTACTCAGCACTACACCTTGTCCCTATCATCATAACTGACTTGTATCGAGCTCTGGGCAAATGTACTAAATGGGAAAGATTTTCCAGGGATGTAATATGTTTTATAATGGTGGTTAGTAAAACATCTGAATAAGAAGGACATGCCTTAGGATATGGATCCCATGACACATTTCAACAACTTTTCCTCTCATCCTATGTGGCTTGATAGCAATAAATATAAGGTTAATGACAGTCAAACTTTACAGTTTCATCTGTTGGGGGACCTAAAAGACGATAATGTACAATGGGTAACTTTCATATTTAAGGTATACAATCCATATAATCCAAGGAATGTATTTTCTTTCTTAATGTTCACCGGTATTAGAGGGACTCACCCATACGTGCTTCTTCACATCCTTAATAATTTTGGGATTCTGAAAGGTGTTCCAAAAATGATGGATATGGTAGAGTTCATGACCGACAATAAAAAAAGAGAGATACCTCTTTAGGGGTTCACCATCCAGGAATCGAAGAAGATAAATCCTAGAGGAGAATATGTCGACAATTAATTTCAGCCGAGGGTCAAAGGTGATTATCAAGATCTTTTAATAAAGGACATGATCAATGACATCTAAATATAACACGCCATACCACCCATATATAGGAAGCCAGTCAAAAGAAAAAATATTCTTCAAACCGCTGAAGTTGAGTTGACCATATAGAGTTTGCAAAAGAGGTAGAATTGTGCAGAAGATGAGTTGAGAAACTCCAAATAATACTCGATTCAATTGGAGAGTCGTATAAAAGATAGATATTGGTTTTAGATGATGATAGAGTGCATCTAGTAGGGACCCATCTATTCATGAACCTCTACTATATTTTTTCAGAAGTGGATAAGGCTAAGAAAGCAACATGTGATGAGGTTGGCGGTAGTGTGTGATGTTTTACCCCTAGATGGGATTGGTTATTTTGCTTTTACAAGAGCCTTTATTTTTCTTACCCCTGGGTGGGATTGTTTATGTCGCTCCTATGCAAGCTTGTTTATTCATGCCTCTGTACATGCTTTTTTTTCTCATTTCCCCTATGTGGGTATGTATTTCATCAGTAGATATTGATAATAAAATAACTTTTAAATACAATTTATTCTCCAATATATCCAGGCCTCAACCTTGGACATAAGAAAGACTACCCCTTTAAGGCACACTTTATTTTTGTTAAGTGTTGTATCTGTTTAATTTGTATTTTATTGGATGTTCTAGTTATTGGTGGACCAATGTACTACCTATACCTACTCAACTTAAAGTCATACCAAATAAAAAACAAAGTCTTTAAGTCTCCTAGAAAAGTCCAAAGTATTCCTGAAATTTTTCTTATTTCCTTGGACATTAGCTCAAAATGGAAGACGGGAGGTCAATTGAACGAACAAGAGCTGAACTCGATAGGAAGATCAATAGGGACAGAGAAAAATGGAATAGACAGAAATGATTAGACAGTCTATACTAATTCAGGCACAAACGATGAATAGCAGCATAACTACCATGGAAGAAGAAGTGGTCATAGTTGATTTTCGAGTGATGGAAGCACAAAAGATACTCAGAAAAGCTGAAGAAGATAAAGGAAGTTCAGGATGCAGAATCAATTGGGTAAAATATAGAGTTTGCAATATTTCCTACCGTCAATAAGTCTAAACTCAAGAATGGATCCATTATGCAAATACGAATCAAACCAGGAAGTAATGGGATCACTTTGGCTGCCTACTACCATCATAAACAACACGCCAAAGTCGTTATATGATTTGATCTTTTTGAATTGCTGATGGATACTAATATGATAAGTCCCTATTGGACTAAGGGACACCCATTCCTTCAAAAGATGCTTACAAAAATAGTGTTTATCATCCTTTGGAAAGAGGTCATCCCATCAATGAATATTCAACCTTAAGAGCTTTTCTGAGGAGCTTAGTCACCGTGGAAAAGTGAACAATCTATGGGAATCTAGTATCTTGTTAACATGTGAAGAAGAATCATATGGAATACCTCTTACCGAAGATGCAGTGATTTGTGAGTACCACTTCACAACCTTCCGTGAGTCCTACTTAAGTATCTATTTCAATCTCATTCTTTCTTGGATCATTAAATCATCTGAGAACAAAAAAGGGACTACTTCAACACCAAGACGCAGAGGTTGATGGATTTACTTTTTTAAAAAAGGATCGGGGGCATGATATTGACAACTGCCTTGCATTTTGAATGACTATGGCGAAGCTAATAAAAGAAAGGATTAGATTTGAATTTCCATTAGATTAGCCTTGAAGAAGAACAATCAGAGAAGATAAAGTCTAGTTTTATTTCCAAGAAGCTTTAAATGTAGCTAGAGTCCTGTATTTACTTTCAGTTTTATTGAACAATGAAATTAATGAAAATTGAGTTAGTGTCCATACTTATACTCTCGAACTTCGTTTGGCCTAAATTCCTTCCTAAAGGGTACGTAGGTAGCCTCATGGCCCGACCTCTATTATATATTCTCCTAAAAACTCCTAAAGTGAGCACACTCTATTCACTAAATCTGACTCACCAAAATACCCAAATATCAATCAACTAATGGCGAAGAATTATCTATGTGTCTTACCCTATTTGATATTTTTCTTTGAAATTGGATTCATCAAAATAAAGACCTCGTGATTCTATTTATAGAAAAAAAATTGAATGATATGATGTAGTATCTTACAAGTTTTGCATTTTGAGTTTTTCTCATGTAAAATGGTATTGTTGAAGCTAGTATGTGTTGCAGAACTGGTAAACCATTTCTACTTCACCAAATCCAAATCACACCAGAATTCCCCTCCAGACCTAGAGTCGTCACTTGAAATAGAAAAAATGGCAGGTGTTAGTGAGGAAACTGGTATATCCAAATTACACCTCTCAAATAAGTATAAAACAGTCATTGTCAATATATAACCCAACTAGGTTGGAGTTGAATCCCACAATTAATATGGATTCAACTTTAATTTGAATAAGGATATTAATAAGTAGTCCATTATTTCCAAGAAATATAAACATAAAAATGGTGGTTTTAATGTTTAAACAGTAATAGTTTGAAACTAAGTTTGAGAGATCAATCTAAGTATTTATCTTAGACAAATCACTTTTACACCTTTTCATAGTGTAAATGAGTGCATTAATCACCTCAAAATGATTACCCTAGTTACAAAAATAATCATTAGATGAGGGTTCACATCCCTGAATTTCTTGTCATAATCTTAACACATAGGGTTAACCATATAGTTCATACTAATTAAAGCTAATCATGTTCTAGCCTTTGTATCTACCAGAAATCAATAAAAATATAGAGATTATGTATTGATAAACTTGTTAGATGCAAGATAAGTTTATTATATTTGTTTCATCTCATGGATCCCATAACCCTAGAGTTGAGAAGTTAGCCACTCATTATAATAACCATGTAATAGCAAGAAGGAATTTCACTAGATATCATACCCAGATCAAGTCTTCTTCCAAAGATGGTGTTAATTTTCAATCACTCAATAGCAAAATCTCCACAAGAGTAATCTTTATAGTAAAAAAGAAGGTAGATGAAGAATTGATAAAAAAAATACATAAGACTAGTCTCTCAAAAATGAATCTGCAAAATAAAACTAATAAGCACATTTATAGTGCAAGGATATAATTTTAAATTTGGAACGAATTTGAAAATTGCGCCCGAGTTTGGACTGCATCTTGGACGAACCGTTCATGTCAAGGTGATCCATTCTTTCCCATCCTCCCTCACAGGTGGCACGAAAGTTAGGACCTTTTTTAGAGATACAAAGTTTGACGGTCATCCATGGTTGGGCAGCATGTACTTCTTAAGACAACTTAATATTTCCTTCTGAAACAGTATTATGGACTACCCGCTCAAGTTTGGATGGTTTGTCCATCATTGGATGGTAACTGAAACAACAAAAATAGTGTAAAATCTTCTGGGTAATAGGAATTAGGCGAACTATCCAGGCTTAGATGTCTCATCCACTTGATATCAAAAATCCATATTTTTCTATACATTTCTCTAAGTTTTCAATATCAAACTTAAACCTGCACAAAACATAGAAAATACATCAAATATCCTAAAAGTTGCTTAAGAACATGCAATTATTCATGGTTTAAGTGAATTATATGACGTTCAATTCCATCACATCAGAAACTAATTTGAATGAAATCGCGATCTGCACTGATTTGATAGCTGACCAAAATTCGATCATTCTGAGCTGACATAGAGGTTGGAACGACTAGAAAAGGAAGTACATAAATCTAAAGATATGGAAACCTGTCTGCTACAACCAATGGACCGCTGAGAGGTACACAAGGAAATCTGCTCCAAGTTCCTCCTCTAAATGCCAAAAACACCTCCAACAACCTTTTCAAGGAACCATTCCCTGTTGGTTTGTCTTAGAAGATCTACATTCCTCACAACTAGCATACTAACTAAAAAGGCAAACTAGGATCATACTATTCCCAAAACTCCTTTCCTACTCTCTAAAACAACCAAGCCAAATAATCAATTCACAGAACATATCTTTCACTTCCAACCCAAATGACCAAATTCTATAGAATCTCACACCCGCTTACCCATGTCCAGCCCAAACTTCCCTAATTAAATATCCAAGCAACGCTCCTAAATACCTTTCATGCTACCTCATATCCTGATCACTATCTTATTCCCCAAAACTTCAAGGAGGAAAGGGAGAGGAAAGCTTTGCATGATCAGCGAGATAACAAACTATTATGGATGAAAGAAGAGATAACCAAGATGAAGGAAATTAAAGTTACTTTTGAGGAATATGAATTTGGATATGATGACATATACATGCATCCTAGCCTAAACTTGCAAGAACGCTTTAAAATTCCCAAGTTTGAAACTTTCAGAAGTATTGGAAATGTCGCCGCTTATCTAAGAAGCTACTATGATCAAATGGTGGGGGCCGAAAGAAATGAAGCACTGTTAATGAGGTTGTTTAGTCGTAGTTTAAATTGTGAGGCATTGGAATGGTTCACTAATAAAGATATTATGAAATATACAAGTTTGAAGTCTATGGCAAAAGTACTCAGAGAAAGTTGTTTACAACATCGAGGTATTTCCAGACAGATACTCTCTGTATTGTATCCATAAAAAAAGTAATGAGTACTTTCGAGAGTACGCCTATTGGTGGAGAAATAAAGAGGAAAGGGTAAAATTTCTTGTTTCTAAGGATGAGATAGTAGCCATCTTTATGTAGGCTCAAGAACCAAAATACTATGACGAGATGATTTAAGCAATCTAAGCCAGCTTTTCAAACTTGGTAAAAATTGGCAACTCTATAGAGGAAAGCATAAGAACAGGTAAGATTGCCCGAGTGTCTGGATACGCTAGGATTTAAAAGAAGAAAAGGGAGGATGTCACAACCACTTCACCTATCCCTAGCTACAGGCTGAGAAGATCTCTAGGCTCCAGCTTAGAAAAAGCCATAATGATACCATCCTAAAGTACCATTCCCCAAATCTCCTAGCCAGTATTCTTTGCCCATCCAAATCCCCCAATCATCCCATAAAGTTACTTCTTCCAAGACAATGTGGTAGCTCTACATCAAAATATTCGACCTTTAGACCAAAATACTATGCCATATTACTAGAATTATCCAAATACCCGAACTTACTACAAAGCATAAGAAACTCTAATTCTCAACAAAAATTTCAACCGAATCAGAACAATGCCAAGGCCCAGGGCTAAATTTTGAAAGAAAACAACCAAGGAACTTTAATCCTTTGGCAAAAATCTAGGCCCAGCTGATGGAAAGATTAAAGGCCAGTAGACTTATCCAGCTTCTCCTAACTTAGACCATCAACATCAAAACTTGTTTCTATTGGGACGATCGCTGATATGCTTATTATTCTAGTGTATTATGACATTACACATAGTACAATTCTCTCTTTAAGCATAAGATATAAGATCTAATAAATAAAAAAGAAATCACTATCAAAATGACACTCAATGTCAACAACAATCCTTCACCAAATCATGGAGGAGCCGATGTAAATATGATAGAAACTGATGAAGAATGGTTGATCAGCATGAATAAGGAAAGGAAATCAAAGTGGAAGAAATGGCCAAGGTTGTAGAAGCTTTAAATATTAATGAAAAGCCCAAGTTTGTGGTTGCCACGACCCCTCATTAGATCTTTGCTTTTTTCCAACATAGAAGGAATTCATTGTTGAAACAACATCCACTCACGTCAAGACCTAGTGAGGAATACTCTATACACCCGACGAGTTGGAAAATGATGATTACAAGAAAGTCTAGTCAAAGAGGCATATCGATAAAGGAAAATTTGAAGAATTTTGGAGGAAAATTCAATTTAAGGTATATTCTATTATGAAGCACCTTAAGAAGACTTCAACACAAATCTCAATACTAGCTCTACTAATGAGTTCCCAATACCACCATCAAGCTTTTTGAAAGTTCAGGATGAAACATATGTTCCTAAGGGAAATAATATCAAATATTTAGCCGCTATGGTTTGTAGGGTTTTCCACAAGATCTGTTTTAGTGATGATGAGATACCATTCGAATGAGAAAAACAAGGCTCTATATGTCAGTAAGAAATACACAGAGTAGATAATCAGTCGTGTGCTAATTGATGATGGGTCTGGGATAACTATGACATTGGAAAAATCAGGCAAAGCCACACGAATGGCCAAGGTTTTGATGGAGGAAAAAGAGATACTATAGGGGAAACAGTCTCATGTTCCAGATAGGCACCATTGAACTACAAGATAAATTCTAAGTGATGGATCCTAGAAATAATCTGTTTCTTGGGCAACCATGGATTTATGAAACTGGGGAAGTACCCTCTACTCTATAAGTTAATGAAGTTTGTACGCGATTGTCAAGAAATAACTATTTAAGGAGAAGGAATCCACCTCAATCATCCTAGATGAATGGTTCCTATAATTGAAAAATCTCCTATGAAAATTGAATTTTTCATTATTGAAGTGGTACATGCTACATGTGAAGATATGAGTCCTCACATCCAAATACCTTTAGTAAGAAGTGGTTTTGAGCCTGGTCTAGGGATAGGAAAGAATATGGATACAATTATTGGGCCAATCTATATCCCCAAGAAGTGCTTTAGGTGTGGCTTGGTATATCAGCCAATAGTCAATAATGAAAAAGAGTTCATAAAGAAAAAGTACTATAGATTTCCAAAGCCTATTTCTCCATTATATCGATGGTTTCTCATCTGCATCACAACCATTCCTGAAGGTCTAGAAGAGCTAGTCGGAACCTTTTTCGAGGAATGTGATATCACCATAAAACAAATCCTTTCTGCAATTCGAATTCATCCTACTAATTTATCGTAGGCATATTTTCATGTTTTATTTCTATTAAAGTCCAGTATTTTAGCTTAGTTTGGTGAGCAATTATGTGTTTTTTAGTGTCTTATTGATTGATCCTTGTTACTTTCACTAAACAACATGAATAGTCTATTTCAGGGACTATTTAGAGCCCACATTGATTAAAACAAAGAGGACATAGAAGTTGGAATGCGTGGAGATTGTCCGATAAAGATATAACGAGAAACAAGTTGACACAAGGCAAGAAGGCCCATCACGATTGCCATCATGCCGTGATGAAAATTGTGATAGGCTTCTATTTTGGCCAACAACTCCATCACGATTGGGATCACAATGTGATTGAGTTCCCATGACGATTGGGATCACATCGTGATCACTTATAACTTTGTTGAAAATCCATCTCCTTTTATGTTAAGTTAAAGGTAAAAGGGTAATTTAATGTGGCAACTATATAACCCTTGTTGAGGTGATTTTGAAAGCAGTTTTTCACCATTGGAAATAGTTTTTCATTTTTGGAAGTTCTTTTTAGAAGGAGGAATTTTAATGTAGGGCAATATCTTGGAGCCGCCGTGGAGGTCGGAGAATAATTTTTTACACTTTGCTTCTCCTTTATTTATATATTTTTACGTTTTGATTTGAATGAATTGTTGTGATTATTCCATTTTATGTGGAACTAATTCTTCTTCTAGGGTTTTGAAATAAACTAGAAAGATGATTATTTCATTATATATTATTTGATTTGTGAAAATTATCATATAATTGGTCTTATGTTTCTATGCGTTCTTAGTGCTTCACGACCATTAAGATAAACTTATAAACATGAAAGTGGACTAATCAAGAATCTGAAGGGCAGAATGAGAAATTTAAGGAGTGAGTTCATAGTTATAGATTATGCTAGGGTTGGATAATTGAATATGATTCACAAATAAGATGATATCTTTTACTAAGGTTACCTCACTTGGTTCATTACGGAAAGATAACTATAATGCATCTGGACTAAGTTATCA
>JBDJHY010217288.1:0-11277 GCA_039654485.1 Withania somnifera | reverse complement strand
GGGTCAAAGCATGGAAGATGATACTAAAGCTATAAAAATAATCCAGTTATTAGACCTCGCCAGCATGTTTACTCATAAGAGATATGAATCACTTGATAGGTCGTTGGGACCTTCTGTGAAACCATATATTGAAAAAGCTCCTAACTTGGAGTTAAAAGTGTTTCCTATCCATTTGAGGTATGCTTTCTTGTGTGATAAGGAAACTTTGCCGGTGGCACTTGCAGCTGAATTATTTGAGGCCCAGGTGAATGAAGCATTGGAAGTATTGAGGAAGAAAAAGCAGGCCATTAGATAGCAAATGTCTAATATCTGAGGTATTAGCCCTGTCTTTTGCTTGCATAAAATATTGATGGAGGATGACTACACACCAAAAGTACAACCACAACATAGACCCAATACACCAATGAAGAAAAGAGGTGATCAAGTAGCTAGATGCTGGAATTATTTTTCCCATATCCGATAGAAAGTGGGTAAGTCCGGTGCAATGTGTCCCTAAAAAGGGAGGTATTACTATGGTGAAAAATGAAAAGAATGAATTAGTGTCAACCCACACAGTTACTGGGTGGAGAATATGCATGGACTATCCTAAATTGAATAATGCAACCGGTAAGGATCATTATCCGATGCCATTTATGGATCAGATGCTTGACAAACTTACAGTTCAAGAGTATTTCTGCTTCTTGGATGGATATTCTAGTTACAATCAAATTACTATAGCACCAAAAGATTAAAAGACGACCACTTTTACGTGCCCGTTCGGTACTTATGCTTTCCAGCGTATACCCTTTGGGCTATGTAATGTACCAACCACTTTTCAGCGGTGTATGATGGCCATTTTTAGCAAAATGTTTGATGATTTTTTTGGAGGTTTTCATGGATGATTTTTTAGTCTATGGAAGTTCATTGAGGTGTGTTTGAGGAATCTAAATTCAGAACCTCCACACTTAATGCCCCCTGAATGAGCATGCACGTGCAATGTGCAGGATTGGGCCTCCATTTATAGAGCCAACGGAGGATGATTCCCCACAGAATATAAAAATGATTTTGGGGACTCCAACAATGAGGGGAAAGAACCAACGAGGAGGCCGAGGGTGCTACGAATGGAAGAAAGCCTTGATTCTATATGTGGTAGGTGATTCCCCAACTATTGTGAGCCTGAGGGCCATGATGCAGACCCGACTGATATGGACGATTGATCAGGGAGTTCTTCACCCTACTTTATCTTTTCATATGTGCAATGGGGACAGTATAGGATTTTAAGTATGGGGGGGAGCTTCTCTGATTTCTTTATTTTGCTATTATTTTACTTTTTATTTGTTTTGTTTAATTTTGAAGTTTTTTTATGGATGTACTTTTTAATTTATTTTATCTTAGTAATGTAATTTAAATTACACATTTAATCTATTATAGTAATGTAATGTGTACTTAGTTGATTTTGTTGGGGTTCTTTAGATTTTCTTGCCTAGTTCTTTATAAGGATAGTCCCCTTGAACCTGAATTCGGTAGTTTTTTTATAATTTTAGTTTTCTTTTATTTTCATCATAGAATAGCATAATCTTCCAAACGATGGATGGATGACGATCGTCTTGAGGGAGATTCGTCCTAGGTATGACTAGTTTAGGTGTAAACTTACAGTGAGTGTAAATACGTAATGTTGTACTAGTGTACTAAATGTGGGAAAAACAAAGTAAGTCAACACGAAATTGTGCGAGATACACAGGTTTTTGGGGTTATCAATACACAGAGTATAATTCTTAGCACACGGGTTAATAGGGCTTACCAATGTGCATTGTGAGGTGAGAAGTCTTGCATAATCTATGTTTTTGCATCTTATTCTAGAACTTTCCCTGCGTGTTATTGAAGCAAAATAAAAACAGTGTTCTGAATAGAAAATGATATAGGCTTTATTTGCTATGTATTGAAATTTTTAGCCTTCAGATATTATACCACTAGTATCCCTTTTGAGCTTGTAGCCTCTTCTTTAGAGGCATATTTGTACCTTGATCCCATTTGTTGAATCCCTAGTTTTTGCACCCTACTTCCTTTAGCACTGTAGCATAGAATGAGAGTTGATTATTGAATCTGAAGAAAAGGATGGTCAAGTGTAAAAGGTGACCAATGAAAGTTGTTGTGTTGAAAAGGCCCTCGTTGAGAGAACCTGATGTGAAAAATAAAGAAAATTAAAAAATAGAACAAAAAGAAAAGAAAAGAGAATTGATCAAAACATTCTTGATATGATGAGATAATTAGTTAATGTAATTAAAGAAAGGGCTAAGAAAATGAAGTGAATGATTAATGGTAGGGGAGTGTGAAAAAGTGAAGAGTGCTAGGGAAGCGTAAGGCACTACATATAATTTTTCTACCTGTCCCTTAGCAAAACTTACAACCCATTAAAGTCCTATCTGATTCTGTTTAGACACGCTTAATTAGTAGAGATTTACACAATGGACAAGCATATGGTACTTTGCTACATACATGTGAGTATGAGAGTTGAGCCTAAAGAGCTACTAGACTCCTAATCATGAGAGTGAATTCATTGAATTTACTATAGCATGGACTATTCTTCTGTGAGGGCACATTTGGGGAGTATGGTATGCATGATTGTTATGTCTTATTTAAGTGGCAAGTTTGCCTCCGACATTAATTGTGTATTAAGAGTGTGTTGATGTATTTTTTATTATGTATTTAATTCTCTTATGGTATTATGTAATTATGATTTATGAATTGAATATGAGTTGTATTAGCTAAACACCCTTGTTTGGGGCTTATGGTTAACACACTATGTTGGATATGAATTTATTTAAGGTATTTGTTTTGGATAATTGATTGTTCTTCTACTTTATAATAACTTTGTTTCTAATTATTGACCACTATTAGAATCAATCTTAGGCTAGCAAGGGTTATTGAATCCAATAATCTTGCAAGTGATTGGGAGTAGTAGGGGTGTGTTTATGTTATTAACCTTAACTGGAGATTAATAATATAACTAGTTAACTAAGACATAATCGTGCACTTAGTGCTTCCCTTGATTTTAATAGGGAAGAAAGCACTAATGCCTTTATGAGAGTTAAACAATACATGCCAATTGGAGTAGTTGATTTCTTAAGTAATTGGTGACTAAAGGACTCTCAATCCCTAGTTATAACTTCAACCCCTAAACCAACAATCAATATAACAAGTGTCCTTATTGACGTCAAGTCCATATACATGTGTGTGTGTAATTTCATAGCCCTGGAACCATTACTCATATTGATCTACCTTACTTGTTTTGATCCCATTCTTACTTCTTCATCTTAGTTGCTCTAGATTTATACAAATCTCCTAACTCTTATCCCAATTTACTCAATTGCACTATAAAGTGAGTTCTTATACGAATTATTAGTGAAGCTAATTCATAATTCCAAGTCCCTACGGGTTTGACATTCGGCTTGCAAGAGCCATTATATTACTCGTACGACCATGTACACTTGCGTGTGTGCTAGGGAGACAACAATATGGAGCTATTTTCTCACACCATTTGATCTTATTTTCTCACTATCAGTGTGATTTTTGGACATTTCCTACATGGATACAGTTGAGTTTTTAATGAGATTTGAATTTTTCCTATATGTTTGAACTTCAGTTTTCCACTGAGAAATGATATACGGGCTGAGCACGAGTTTTGGTATTTATTCCCTAATGACTATACTACCAATTGGATTTTACGAGTACTTTGTACATGGTATTAGATCCCTCTATGAACCCTCTAACACTAGGTTTCTATGCCTAAGATATTACTATTAGTAAGAGCTGCAGCCCGAGAAGGGATATACTGGAGTAGGAGGGGTTAGTATACAAGGAAGCTTCTATAGCTCTTCTCCTGACAAAGTCTTTGTACAGGGGAGGCTGTGCAAGGGCACTATTTACTTTCAGGACCCCTTTGCATCATATCCCAATGTGCTTTGTTGCACTCCTCGAGGCTTAAAGGGGAAGTCTCATTGGGTTAATTATGTGATGATGTGTTTTTTGCTAGCTAGACTAATTAGCTACTCTTCCATGTTGTTTATTACTTTCCTTGGCTTAGTTACTATTATATTCAGTAGTTATATTACCTGTATTCCTCTTCTTCTATTGGTCGTTTC
Source organism: Withania somnifera (assembly GCA_039654485.1). NCBI lineage: Eukaryota > Viridiplantae > Streptophyta > Magnoliopsida > Solanales > Solanaceae > Withania > Withania somnifera. The sequence goes on along the minus strand of JBDJHY010217288.1, from coordinate 7,156 downwards.
TTGTGTTGGTTAAATTAGAGCTCCAGATATGTGTCGCATTTGGTCATGATTTACTTGTGGCCCAGTTCTATATGTTATACCTTGATAGTGACTTTTCTTCATATTTGTTAGCTGATGATGCACACACTAATAGCTGACCCTCACGGCACTTACTAGCAATTACCGAGCTACCCCTTTCCTATTGTACATTATGTGTCATTTACCTATTTTCTTTTGATTGCTCTTTACCTTGCATAAGCTTACTTTTGCCAAGTCAGCCTATAATGCCAAATTACAACTCAAGCTCTAAATTAGGCCTTAAATTTAATTGAAATCCTCAAATGAGCAAAAATTGCAAACAAAATCTCCAAAACACAACTTAAGATCAATCCTGACTTTGTTTGGAATTCTAAATCTAAAGAAATTATTGGTCTTGAATTCGAAGACCGTCTTGAAAGAAAGTTGACTTTGGTCAACAAGTACCTAGTTTTAGGCTCTAAAGCGACCAATTTAAGATATTCCTCAATTGAGCAGCTAGGGAATCGAACTACCATTTCTAGCAAGTCATAAGTGACTTGAGGCAGCTACTGAAATGCTTTAGAATGCAAAATATCATGTATTTCTCATAAATGACTATGAGGGTCATTACAAGGAGCAACAGTTGTCATGGATATTCAATTTCTGGAAAATAGTTTTGTGATATAGGATATTTCATATTCGGGTAAAGTTCTTGCTTGTGAGGATATTCAGTCTCTTTTAGTGGAGAAAATTATGGTTAGTCAATTATATGAGGAGAAATTGAATTTAATTCATTTTAAACCGTTGAAATAGGTATCCATGTAAGTGAGGGTCTTTCAAATAGACACCTTGGCTAGCTTTTTTGCATTATACAAAGTCCAAACCAGTATAAAGTGTTCATGCTTCGTTAACATATTCATAATTATCCAAATGAAAATGAACATTTCCAAACCCTCAAGAAACCTAAGAAGTGTATGGAAAATACACTTCCACTTCCACATAGGAATGGAAAATCTTTTGGATCAAACCATCGGACTGCTAATTCTCATACTTCACCCTCCAATAATTCAAACACATAGCCATAAAGTCCATGATATCCTTCTTCATTTTGCCACTGGTAATGCTACTTCAATTCATAATACATCTTAGTTGCACCCAAATGAAAAGAACACCTAAAATAGTAAGCCTCCTCCAAGCTTACCATAAATAAATTACCAATCTTAGTAATAAAAATCCATGTCAAATCACAAAACTTAGGGAAACATATTCAATTGGTACTTTCGAATTCAAATAGTTTGAGGTAGAAAATTCGAGGTGAAGTTGGATTATAGATTTAGAAATTTCAACATAAGTTATGAGTATTCACCCTATATGAATACATCCTTATCTCATGCTTCTCATTGTTTACATCAAAATTTAAGTGTTTGTCAGTGTTACTTGATTTCTAATTACGAGATATTTTTACTTTCAAGTACCCCTCTCCCCCTCTTTTTCTTTTATTTATGGTTTGATTGAAAAGAATGCATGCACGTAGTGGTTCCTTACACTATTTTGGGTAAATTCTGCACTTATTTCTTATGGATTTGATCTCGAATCTTTTTGTTGGATAATTTTATTGCCAATGATTTTATATAATTTTGAATGGTCTTGAAGGTGTATTTTGAGACATCATTTATACGTCATCACATTATTTAATATATATTTAATCATAGGGACTTGAGTTTAAGGCATCTAGGTAGTTGGAGATATTGAATGATTATGATATAATTATTTTCTGTTGTACGAACAAGGCCAATGTACTAACGGATGCCTTGAGCCATAAGTCGGTGAGTATGGGTAATCATTCATTGTTGAGAGTGGAGGACCAACCTTTGGATATGGATGTAAAGATTCTAGCCCAAAATTTTATGATACTGGATATCTCAGATCTACATAAATTCTTGCTTATGTATAAATCAAGTCTCTTATGATAAATTGTATTTAATTCATTATAAAGTGTTTAAAGAGGAGAAAAAGGAGGAGATTCTTGATAAATATGGTGTTTCAGGGTTAAAGGTTGGGCTTGTTTTCCTAAGGTTGGTCATTTAATTAGGGTGATGTTGGAGAAAGCTAATAGTTTGAGGTATTCTATTCATCCTGTGCAACAAAGATATATCATGACTTGAAGAATATCATGGACTTTGTGGCTATATGTTTGAATTATCAGTAAGAGAAGTATGAGCATTAGCGGAATGGTGGCTTGATCCAAAGATTTTCAATTCCTGAGTAAAAGTGGGAGTATATTAAGTAAAAGTGGGAGTATATTACCATATACTTTGTTATTGGGTATCCCTAGAATTTGGAATAGTATGTTGTCATTTTCATAATTATGGAAAGGTTGACCAAGTATGTGCACTTTATACTGGTTTGGAATTTTTATACTACAAAAAATTTATTTAAGGTGTATATTCTAATGATTGCTCCCTTGCATAGGGTACCTATTTCTATCATTTCTGACTGACATAAACAATTTACATTACACATTTTAAGTTAAATACAATGTGATTTGGTTAACCAGCTCGATATGAGTAGTCTTTCATCCCTAGATGGTTGATAAGTTCTACTGGACTATTCAGGTGTTGGAGTATATGCTCTAAGAATTTGTGATCAAGTTTGGTGGTTAGTGAACCAGTTATTTCCTTTAGATAATTTCTCTTGCAATAAAAGTGTCAAGCCTTGAGTCACCCCTAGACACGACAAGGCATCTTCAGGCCACTAAATTGCCTTAGAAGACTTAGATGGATCCTTGGCTCATGCACTTCGCTAAACATTCACTCTCAGCAGAAGAAATATGAATAATTTATGTAAATGAGTGGGAATTTCCACGTAATAAAAACAAATGAATTGAATAAACGAAAACTCAAAGTCAAATAACCATGTGTCCGAAAGCTGAAATACTAGGCTATCAGGATAAGCCCCTAGATAACCTTGGAATAAAAGAGATATCTTTTAAATTCTAAACAGTTATACTAAGAATAACCAAGAAAATGAACTAGTACCCGAACCATGGGAACTTACCAATCACTAAGAATATGAGAGTAGTAGATCCGGTTAACTGCTAGCATGGGGAAGGATGGCCTGACTTACATGTGAAATCAAGTAGAGCAAGAAAGTATGTGATCAGTACATATGAATATAATGAGTAAGTGGGAGTGGGAGAAATAATAAGCAATATCAGCATGATCAATATAAGTGGCTACGGTGCATGTGTAAGCTATGCAATGCATGATCAAGTGCAACTAAAATCAACATCTCAAGTAGTGTTTAAATGATTTAATCAATTCCAAACGTATAACTTAAATTTTGATTTCAAATTAAGCTTTAAAAAATAACACTTAACCATTTTATGGAAGGTTATATAACTAACATATAATACCATGTGATAAAACATTGAATTTAGTAGACCACCAGCTTAGGGAAGTACCTTTCCCTTCCTCGGGCTTAGTACCTAAAGTGTAACCTAGTGAATCTAACTAAGTTGAGTCTGTTCAATAATAGTGCCTCTGTAGGTGACATATTCACCTATGGTTGGAAACATAGTTTTGGGACTAAGTCTTTCAATCTAGTCCTCTCTATGCTAATACTACTTCCAAAACATACAAATTCTCATACTTGCCATTTAAATAATCTTTTAATCAAAACTGATCAATATACCGTTTAACCTTTGATGGCAATTTTTTGGCAATTTCCCTCATGTTCAAATGAAACCATATTCAGACTTTTAATTCAAGATAAACTATGCACAATATCATAAAACTAGTAAAGTGGTTCAAGATTTCATCCAAAACCATATTCATCATATTAACTTAATAAGTCCTAAATCCTTAGTAACTACATGGAAAATATGTATTGAAATATGTAAATTCAAAGATTTAGGAAATTTAACCTAACAAATCGAATAATATGATTTACACAAGAATTCATGCCATGGGTGTAACTGAGACAAATTCCTATTATATAGTAGTTTATGAAATTTAAGGATTTTAGAACAAGGGTGAAAAGAAACCCTTGTTCATAAAACCACATACCTGAATCCTTGATAAATCATGTTGGGAGTTGGAGGATAATACTTGACCTTGAACATTTGATAAGAACCCTAGCCCTAACTTTGAGAGAAAACTGACTGATACTTTTCCTTTCTTTTATTTGAGTGTTTGTGAATAATGAGAGGTGAATGAGGAGCTAAAATTGACTAAGTATGGGAGAATAGGGGTAGTATAGAAATTAAGGGTTTGTTTAAATATTTTATACTCTTAGTAGAGTTTAAACTGACGTAGTATTGATGCTTAATAAATTAAAGCTACCAAAACACCACCAAGGAAAAAGAGTGAAAATTTTCTCCCAAAAGCTTATAGCCGCGTCGTGCTTCTTTCCCAGACGTGCTAGGGCCCTGTCCTACCCCTCCCCATGGAACTATAGGACAGTGTTTTGCCCCTTGAAATGGTGTTAAAAGAGTGTATCACCCCCCAACCTCTTCAAGGCTAGGATTCTTAAGTAAAATGCGCATAAGCTTTTGCTCCGACCTAAAAATGACAGGCAATTCATTGAATTGGAAACTAGACTCAGATACCTTTCCATGGATAGGTTATGAGTCACATAACTCCTTATATATTGGTAGATATGGTCGTTTAAATTTTACCCATGCTTGAAATAATATGAAAACTACGAAGATAGAAAGGCTTTGAACATAACTTTGCACTAAGAGTTCGTTATGACCTTTAATCATTTCAAATACTACTTTCAAACTTTATAAATGATTATCAGCTATTAATAAGGGGAATTTGTAGGATCCGAAAATAAGCAAGTAATTTGAATGCTTCAAATTTTACTTCAAATTTTGGGGTGTTACATTATCTCCCCCCGGGATCATTCGTCTCGAATGATGGACTTAAGATGACATTGAGGGGAATGAAATATAATACTAATGAAAAAGATACTAAATCACCCAAACTATCATAAACCATGCAAGTAAAACATGAATATCCTCTACGGGACTCATGCAATGCTACATGCAATTGTCAGGGAAGTAAGACTTGATAGAGAGGATATTACCTCTGATTGAACTTAGTGTTTTCTAATATGAATGAGCATTATAAAGCTTATGGAAAATGCTACAGAGCAGGGTACTCTATAAGAGCTTTCTTACAACTTCAAAGGGTTACAGAAATAAGAAATAGGAATGCAAGGAGCTGACACAGGTCTGATGACTACTGGTTGAATTGAACTGAACATCAACATCTTATCTTTTTAATGCCTGGGGATACACTTATCAACTGAATCTCACAGCCACGAAGGAGTTTATATATCTTACTATGAAGGGTGCATAAACTAAAAATGCAAGGGAAGTACACTTGACATATACTAAAGTCATGATCTTATAGGGAGATTAAGAACAACTAATCATAGCATCATTTGAATATGTCATCCATCGAATCCAAGATCATAGAGTAGGGAAAGCGCTGGTTTGTACATAATCCTCATTCTAAATATGAAATTCTCTAACATGAAACATATATATAAAAGGTGTATAATGGGAACAAGGCTACTCTGGTCTTAGCAATACCACTGATAATCTCTATCTTGACACTTACCCCTCAAATATACTAGGTCTTCTCAAATACTCCACTCATTTTTCTAAACCTATGATTATCATAAGGTCATGGGTTTCTACAAACTTATGAGGCTAATAAACATTCTCTTATTTCATTCAAGCTTAAATCGGAGTACAATGTGTTATATTTAATAGGATTATACTCGTGTAAGTCATGTCATTCAGTGTTCTATATCAACAAGCACATTACCTCTCCTTATTCCTAAAAACATTTAATATTAAAGTCCAAATCAATAATTCACTAACCACATCCTATGATAATTTACATATTCATCCCTGCGACATTCATGACTATTATTCTACTTACTTTTTGGCATCCTAGAGTGTAATGACCCTCATGGTCATTTATAATAAATACATGATGTCTTGTATCTTAGAGAATTTCAGAAGTTTCCCCAAGTCATTTATGACTTGCTGGGACCGACAGTTTGGATCCCTGGCGACTTAGTTGAGAAATATCTCGAATTCCATATTTTAGAGCTTGAAACTAAATACTCATTGACCAGGGTCAACTTTCCTTCAATACAAGCTCAAAATTAAATTCTGATAGTTCTATTAGCTCCAGAATACCAAACAAAGTCAAGATTGACCTAAATTTTGTATATTGGAGGTTTCGTTTGCAATTTATGCGAATTTGTGGAAATTAGCTAAGTTTAAGCCTAAAAGTGGAGCTTGGTGGTATTTTAATGTTTGGAGTGTCATATTGGAATTCTAATGCTTCCAGTAACTCCAAAATGATGAATTTAGGATAGGTGAGGTGTTAGTTTAATTTTCGTGCTTATCATTGCAATTTCGAGGTGTTGGCGGAGAAATGTGCCTTTAGGCCCTCTTGGTTTGAGGGGTCATTTTGAATAAATGATCTCGAAATTCAGTTTTGTCTGTCGTTTTCATGTTGGTTGCATATTTAGTCTATCAAATTTGGGCTTCGCTTGAATCCCGAACTAGCTGGTGCGGAATCTGAATTGTTTGCAACAAAAATCTACATCTAGTGCATGCAGTTTTCTTCTTCATGATTGTAGCCTTCCTCACACGATCGTGATGCCCATTTTTTCTCCTCTTTAGATTACGGTACTCACCATGCAATCACGATTCAATCTTGGAAAACCTTCTTCGCGATTACAGTAGCATCACACGATTGCGATGCCTTATAATTTTTCTTATCGCGATCGCGAATGCTATTGTGACTGGCTGTTTTATTTAATTCCCAACCGCAGCCACTTCTCCATTTTCACACCCAAAGCATTATTTCTTCCTCGTTCCAAGCTAGAATGCTCCCCAAACTTGATCCAAAGTCTAAGGAAGAGATTATCCACCTTCTTCATCGTGTATACACATAATTGGTACGTTTCTTCTTCCTTCTTCCTTAATTCCCTTCTTTCTTGTTTTCCTTTACCCCTATATTGTTGGATATGAATTAGGGTTGAATAAATCCTTCTGTAACTTAATTTCTTTCATTTACTTCTTCGTTGTAAGTATGTATATTACTCCTAGAATCATTATCTCATCTGA
>JBDJHY010217278.1:0-11277 GCA_039654485.1 Withania somnifera | reverse complement strand
AGCAACCAAGTTGTTACAAAGAAATCTCTATGAAAAAGCCTGGTTTTGCCTTTTTGGAAAATATTTAAAGAAAATCCCCTGCTTTAATTGATTAGCCAAAAGATGAACGTAATTATCACTTAGGGTATTTATAATTTCATGAGTAGAATCCAAAACTTCATGGTTATATCCAAAAGGTGATAGGAATTACCAAAAATAGACTTCATTAAAGATACAGGAAAACTTGTCGACATCACTCCATGAGTCATGGAGTGACATTGTACAACTCATGGAGTGCACTCTTCGAAGTCACACAATGAGCATTTCTCACTTTATAGAGGCTTCCACGATAGGAGACCAATACTAGGAGTTTTGGTCTTCAACATCATGACTCCTGATGTTTTTCATCACCATGGACAGAGTGTTTGGTTTATCATCTTCATAAACATCGTTTGGAAGTACAGGTCGTGATAAGGGAGAGTACGGGTTGTGGTTTGTGTTTTATGGAACCTTTACGGTAATTGGGAAGGTTTTGGTCATGCATGATGACTTGTATCATGAGTTGTGGTTTTGAAAAGTACGAATCATACTACTTCAAACCACGAGTCATGGTCTGCACCTGAGAATATTTCACTACAATACAGTCCTTAGTAAAATGCCCCTAACATTTTATTCAAAACTCAAAATGACATGTGGTTTGTTTCTTTGAAAACTAGACTCAAATAAATTTTTGTGGATAGGTCATGGTTCACCTAAAACTTTACATATTAGGAGATATAGTTGTTTAAATTTGATGGGTGCATGAAATAACATCAATACTAAGTTGGTAGAAAAGACCTTGAACTCAACTTTGTGTTTGAAGATTCTTATGACAGAATCACCTTAAAAACTAATTTCACTCTATATTTAGGATTTTATCACTTAAAATCAAGTGTAAATTCTTAGGAATGGGTCATAAGCATGAGCATAGAACTGTTCAAATTCTAGTTCAATTTTCAGGGTGTTACAGAATCTCCCCCTTGAGATTATTTATCCTCGAATAAAAGATTTGGCTTAGCAACATAGAATACAAGCTAATAGTAAGAATGAAAATATCTCAACACATCAGCTTTATTTATACCTCAACTCAACTATCAAACATGAAACTATACCATGACTGACCTCAACATCAGAACTCATCAAGTAGCATATAAATGCATAAAAAGGGACTCATGCACTACTAACTCAACTCAACATCAATACTCTACTAAACTCATGCATAAATTCACTTAAGGGACTCATGTATGCTACATTCTATATGCTCGTGAACTAAAACAGACACAAGATGAATAGAGAAGTTATTACCACAAAAAGGAATGAAACTAGAAGGAAACAAATATGGATATTTACTCATCATATTGTCGACTTCCTCCTAAGTAGCTCTCTCAACTTCTTGGTTCCTCCATAGAACTTTCACTGACTCTATATCTTTGTTCCTCAATTGATGAACTTGTCTATCAAGAATCTGGAGGTACTTACTCATAAGTCAAACTATCACAAATACTGATATCCTCGACTAGCATTATCAAAGATGGATGACTCATGGATTTCCTCAATAAAGATACATGAAACACAATATAAAGCATTATCAACTCTGATGGAAGATCTAACTGATAGGAACCTATACCTACCCTTCTCAAAATATAATAAGGCCTAATATACCTTGGACTCAACTTACCCTTCATTCCAAATCTCATGACTTCCTTCATAGGAGATACCTCAAACTTTAGCTCTCTTCTTCTCACATTTGTATAGGACTTTTGTTTACTGTAGGATGGCACCAATCTCTCTTGAATAGTCTGGACTTTCTTCATAACATCAAGAACAAACTCTTGACCTATAGTAGCTTCCTTACAAACCTTGAAGAAACTAATTGGAATGCTACACAATCTCCCATACAATGCCTCAAATACGTCCATTTGAATACTCAAGTGATAGTTGTTGTTGTTGTATAAAAACTCAATCAAAGGCAACTTCTTAAACCACCTACCTAAGAAATTGATTGCACATGCCCTTGACATATCCTTCAAAGTCTAAATAATCCTCTCAGCCTACTCATTTGTCTGCGGATGAAAATTCGTACTCAATTGAACTTGGGTACCAAGACCCTTTTAAAATGATCTCCAAAATTGAGATATAAACCGTTTACCATGATCTGATATAATAGATGGAGAGGTAAACCATGTATATGAATAATCTCCCTCAAGTAGATTCTATTATACTGCTTACTGTAATAGGTGTAAATAGCTAGAAAGTTATAAAACTTAGTCATACATCTAGGCTAATGGTAACCAGTGAAAAAAGCCATATTAATCACCTCCCACTTCCACATTAGAATCTTAAAATGTTGTATCTCACCTACTGGTCTCTAGTGATCTACCTTTACATACTGATAATTCAGACACTTATTTATAAACTTTGCTTTGTCCTTCTTCATACCTTCCTATAAATACACCTCCCTCATATCTCTATGCATCTTAGTAGCTCAAGGATGAATAGAATACCGGGAACTATGATCCTCTGACATGATCCCTCCTCTCAACTATCAATATCTGGCATATAAAGGTGACTCTAATAATGAAGGACGCCATGTCTATCTTTGGAAAAAAACCCGCACCTTATGCATATGGACTACATCTTTCAGTTGTACAAGAATTGGATCACTATCTTACTTCTCCTTCACCTCCACTATAAAAGATGACTCAGAAGAATTCTGAAAAAGCATACCACCTTCTATGCATCAGTCAACCTAACATTAAGGTGTGCAAGACTATGCACCTCTTTATCTAACTCTCTTTTATCCTCATCAACAAGCGACAAACTCCCCAAGGACAATCTACTAGGCCATCAGCCACTACACTGGCCTTGCTCGAATTATACATTACAGTCATCCCATAATCCTTCAACAACTTAAGTCACTTTATCTGATAAAGATTTAAACACAGTATGCAAGCTCTTTTAATCGGTGAAGACATCTATATGAATTCCATACAAGTAGTGTCTCCATAACATCAAAGAGAAAACCACAGCTGCTAATTTAAGATCATGGGTAGGGGAATTCTTCACATGAACCTTGAGTTGTCAAGAAGCATAAGCAACAACCTCACCATGCTGCATCAAAGAACAACCCATACCAACTCTCAAAGTATCAAAATACACAATAAACCCATCAGAACCATCAGGCAAAGTCAATACCGAAGTTGATGTCAACCAACACTTCAACTCCTAAAAACTCTTTTCACAAGCATTATACCACTCAAAATTCACTTTCTTCTGAGTAAAATAGGTCAAAGAAGCGACTATAGAAGCGAATCCCTGGAAAAACCTATGATAATACCCAACTAGACCCAGAAAACTATGGATATTTGATGGAGAGTTAGTTTTAGGATGATTATAGATAGAATCAATCTTTTGAAAATCTACTTGAATACCCTTGCTAGAAATGATATGACCAAAGAAGGCAACTGATTGAAGCTAAAACTCAAAATTAGAAAACTTCACATAAAGTTGACGCTCTCTAAGAAATAAAGAAAAAATTGAAGATGGTTTGCATGCTCCTCCTCACTTTTGGAATAAAACATAATATCATTAATAAAGGCAATCACAATAAGTAGCAATTGAAAACCCTGTTCATAAGGTACATGAAAGTTGTGAGAGCATTAGTCAAACAAAAAAACATGACCATAAACTCAAAATTCCATTACAAGTATGAAAAGATATGTTAAGGTTATCTGTCATATTAAACTTAAGCTGGTGATAGTCAGAACGAAGACCAATCTTAGAAAAGTGGCTAGCACCTTGTAGCTGACAAGTCATCAATCCTCAAAATGGGATAATTATTCTTAATTATTGCTTTATTCAGCTGACGTTTACCAATGAAATATGCCCGGAACCATCTTTCTTACGCACAAACAATACTGAAGCACCCTAGAGAGAGACAGCACCCTAGAGAGAGACACTCGAGCATATAAACCCCTTATCTAAAAGATCAGCTAACTGGTTTTTCAACTCTCTAAGCTCAGCTGGTTCCATACTATATGGTGGTATAGAAATAGGTTGAGTGCCTAGAACTAGACATATACTAAATTCTATCTCTCAATCTGGAGGGACTCCAGGTAAATCCTCATGAAACACATCAAGAAACTCTCAGGCTATAAGGACAGACTATATATCATGAGCTTCAGACATAGATTATTGGACTCGAACAAATGATAAAGATACCCCTTAGAAATCATCTTTCTAGAGTTCAGATAGGAAATGAAGCTATCCTTAAGAAAAGCTCTACTCCCCTCCCACTCAAGGACAAGTCTATCAGGAAGCTAGAAATGGACAACTCTAGTACAACAATCAACAATACCATGACATGAATGGAGCCAGTACATGCCTAAAATAATATCAAATTCTACCATGTCTAACTCATGCAAATTAGAAGGAACAACCATCCAATAAGCATAAATGGGACAATTACTCTCCTAGCTAAAATAGGATTACCAACAGGTGTAGAAATAGAGAATGACTCAGATAAAACCTCTGGATCTACACCAAACTTTCTAAAAATATATGGGGATACAAAATAAATAGTAGCTCCAAGGTCTGACAATGCATATATATCCAACTCATGAAATCTCAACATACATGTCACAACATCTGTTGACTGCTCCTAATCCTGACGAAAACCCAAAGCATACAAATGGTTTTGGCAAGGTCCTTCACCAATAGAAGTAGAGGCACCCTACTGAGGCTAGCAAGCTGCCAGAGCTGTTACCGAGGCAGCATTTTGTGATATGGCATGACCCTAATAAACTATGGGAAAATCTCTCTGTCTATGCCCTGGAATCCCATAAGAATAACATTTCCTTGAATTAAAATGAAAAAAAATATGAACAATCTAACCAAACCCAAAACATCCATCCTGTCCGAGATAACACTAACCCAAATGGACCTTAACATGTTGCTGACTATTTTGATGGTTCTTGGAGGTCTGAATGATGAAGGGGTTCTCTTAGAACCCTGCTTCTTTCTAACACTATCATACATAGACTGGGTAGCTCCAAAATGACTAGTCTTATTCTATTAAATCTCTCTATACTTAGCCTTATCCCTCCCTAACTTCTCCAGATGCCCAATTAGCATACCAATGTCCATATATGTACTTAACATAGTTTCCCTCCCTGCCTGGATCAAAAAACGAGAAATACTAAACATACATATATCCATCCCGATATGCATATCAACAATAATCTCCGGATCATACCTTAATAACTTAGTAAATCTCATTCCATACTAAGACACATATATGGCGCCCTTCTCCAAACTTAAAAATTCCCTCACCCTCTCTTTTCTCTTCTTTATACGAAAGAATCGGCCCATGAATGCATTCTTAAACTCATACCAAGATGGATGAATAGATCTTATTCCTTTATTGTTCCTCTACAAGTCACACCAAGACCTGGCAACATCCTTCGGCTGATATGCTACCAAGTCAACTCTGTTAACATCCAGGGCTCTCATCAAGTCAAAAATCTGAGAACATCCTCAATAAATTTCTCAGGGTCATCAAGAGCCCTCAAACCATGGAACTCTGGAGGACTCAACCTCAAGAACTCCCTCACCCTTACTACTCCAGCATCAAGAGCTAAAGGTTGTTGAACAATATAAACCTGAACTGGCTGCTAAGCCTGTATTATTACTGTTTGAGCCATCATATACATCATGTTGCGTAACTCTGTGTGGTAATGTCTGTTGTCTACTGTTACTGAGGCTACAGAGCTAGTGGAGTCGTATTCTGCTAGGTTGTTCCCGTCCCGGCGAGCTGAAAGTCGTGGAGGCATGATCAAAATAAAATGCAAAAAATATGAGTTAGAAGTAAAAATTTCTCAGTGTTAAACTCCAAAGCACGAAATAGAACATCAATAAAGGGAAACTTTTCCCAAAGGTTCAGTATCCTTTCAATCATAGATGTGTTGCAGTCACACCCGCAAATAGGATTTAACCTAACGCTGGCTTTCATACTTAACCTTGGAGTTTATAAACCTATTTCTATGATATCAATCTTGTCACACCCCATAGCTCACCCCTTAGGAATGATCGACATCTTTAGCCACAAAGTTGCGCTAGCAACCTTGAAAGAATCACTTAGATATGCATCGCTTTACTTACATCACTCAGCGAAAGCAATAATAATAATATCAAAAGTATAATGGGATCCTTACAATAATCAATAAATAGTCTCAATAAAATAATAGATAAATTAATGTCACATAACCAATACATCTCAGCCTGAAAGCCTCTATTAACTAAAAAATGGACTACTAGCACTAGAATTTACCATCTAGTCTCTAATAAATAAAATAATAAATAATAAAGAAAAAGTCCATACTTTATATAACTAAAATATAATAACTCCATAGCTTTCCCTCGGAAGATATGAGGATTCACCAATCCACTAATCTTCTAGGAATGCAAATAGTGTCAACCTTGAAGGTTTGAATGGTTGGCAATATATGTATGGGGTTAAACACATGCAGCAAGAGTAGAATCAACACTCAAAATATATACTGAGTACATGAGCAGGTATAGAACAGGAAACACAGTATAATAATAAGTACTATGAAATGCATGAACAGTAAATCCCACTTCAGCTCTAACTCAACCAAGAAATTTAGCAGTTTATAATAAAAATAGTTAAAGAGCTCATATCTCAAGTAAACTCAACCAAACAGCTTAACTCATTAATTTTTCACAAAAGATAAAGACTTAGTTAAAAACATTCTTCCTCTTTCTTCCTTTCAAAACATTCAATATTGGCTTCTCTTTGGGAGTTTCAATAACCGACATACCTCAAGCTATAAAGCAATGGAGTCTACATATTACCCTTTTTATAGGGGATCTCATACCCCGCCATAGTATGAGACACTCCTTATAGTGGATCCAACTAGATGCTCTAGGTACAAATGACCAGTACCAAGATAATACCATATGCTGGAAATAGAGGTTATGAGTATTGGGAACCTCATGCCCACCTTCGATGCTAATACACATCCCATAAAATATATCAACACTCAACACTCTTGACTAAATAGAACACTCTCAATAGAACCATAATTAAACTACATCATTAACACTCAAGACTAATGGAACACCCTCAATGGAACCAACTAGCCCAAAACATCAATTTAAACCACAATTGGATGACCCTCTTTAATAAAGATATCAATTTGACACTTGAAACTAAATTTACTCTCAACTTATAATTAAATCAAAATTCATCATCAAAATCCTCAATTAAGCTTATTAGCTAAAAAAAAGGTCAATTTAGATATATTTCACGTTAATATTTAAAATCATGTGAAAAGTCAAGTAATGCTCAATTCAAGTTTTAAGAATAAACCTTGAAAACAATCATCAATTCTACCTAAAAACTTCATAATTATAACTCAAAAGCATCAAGTAAATCATCACTTCAAGAAATCATAGTTTATAGAATTAAACAAGAACTCTAGCATGATTCTACATCTTCAAAACCTTATTTAAAAAAGGGTTATGGGCATAAGGATGGAAAGAGTCCTTTTTGGAAAATCTACCTAATCAGAATCACTTTGATGGAGACAAATCAACAACCAAGATGCGATAGAGAAATCTCTAATGAAAAGTACTAGTTTTGCCTCTTTTGAGAAGTTTAAAGAAAATCCCTTGCTTTAATTGATTTGCCGAAAGATGAATGAAATTATGGATTAGGGTATTTGTAATGTCATTATTAGAAGACAAAACATCATGGATTTATTACAATAAGTCAAAAGAATTACCCAAAATAGTCTTCACTAAAAACACTGGAAAACTTGACTCCATGAGTTGTGGAGTGATTCTGTATGACTCGTGGAGTGCCCCCTCCTAAGTCATATGGTGAGCCTTTATTAATAGATAGAGGCTTCCAAAATATGAGGATAAGCCATGTTTTGTAGCTTTCAACATCACCACTCTTGATGTGGTTTCGTGCACCATGGATAATGTATTTGATTTTTTATCTTTAATAGCACAGTTTGGAAGTACGGGTCATGATATAGAATAGTAAGGGTTGTGTTTTAACCTTTATAGCAATTAGGAAGGTGTTGGTCGTGTAGCATGACTTGTATCATGAATCTTGGTTTTATTAAGTACGAATCTTACTGCTTTAAACCATGAGTCATGGTCTGCACTTGGGGAATATTTCATTGCAGAATAGTCCTTCGAAGAATGCATATAATGTTTTACTCTAAACTCATGGTATGTGGTTTGTTGTGTAGTAAACTAGACTCAAATACCTTTCTGCGGCAAGCTACATATCACATGCATGGAAAACTTCAGTCCCCCAATATTAGGTCATGGGTAGCCTAATTCTTTATAGAATAGGAGATGTTGTTGTTTAAAGTTGACCCATGCATGAAGTAACATCAAAATAAGCCGGTAGAAAAGTCCTTGAACTCAACTTTGTGTTAGAATATTCTTATGATATTGAATTAACTCAAACACTCATTCCACACTTTATAGGATTTTATCACTTAAAATCAAGTAGAAGTTCTTAGTAGTTTGGCATAAGATGGTTCAAATTCTAGCTCAAGTTTAAGGGTATTATAGTTATGGTCTATATTGGTTGGTGATTTATTGATAAGTATGTCATGTTATTGTTCTATATAGAGCTAGTGGGTACGCATCTCATTATAAAAGTCAACAAATGTCTAAACAGAGTTAGTTCGAGTGGTTCATCGGTACCTGAATAGTTAATGGGTACAAATTTAGTGGTTCTAAAGAAAGAGGTTGTGAGTAACAATGGTCACTACTCCGGCATTAGAATGGTCTATTAGCTATTTTGTGTGCCAGAATATATCATTCATCAATTGGTTGATTTAACTTCTCTATTATGGGTATTGACGACTAAAACAGTTGGGTTCCTCTTCAATGAGTCTGGATTGATTCGATATTGGATTACATAGTTTTAAATCCATGAAATGATTATGCTAAAATATGGCACCATTATGAGTGAGTCAATTGTGATATGTGAACCTTTTGGATGAGTGATAATTGGACTTTGACTTCATACTTTATTTTTAATGTTGTTGGTTTAGAAATTTGAAGTTGACATCAGGAAATAGGCTATTTGATACTTGTTTGGTGGTTTAGAGATTTCTAGCTTGGGTAGAGTATATAGAGTAACCTTGGGTATCTTGGTTATTGTGAAGGCTTGGAAATACACGAGTTCTGTTGAAGTTGTGGTTGCTATTGGATATCCTTGATGTGTACATTCCTAGTTTAGACTCAGAAATTTGGACTTATGATGTATTGTGGTAGTGTTGTTTTAAGAAGTTCACTTGAGAAATGGAAAGAGTCTTTGTAAGTTATGCTTTTGGCTCCGAGTTGAACTAGTACTTCATTCTTCTCTTACGATCGAGGACGAATATGATTTTTAGTGGTGGGTGGTGTAATAACCTTCGAGGTTATTTTTCATTTTCAAGTCGTATTACTATATTACCCTATTTTTTTGTTGTGTTATGTCATACTAAGTCAAGTTTTATGGTTGTACTAAAACAGAAGGGACAATGTTGTGATTTTTGAGGATTTTAGATTTGAATGCTTAAAGTGTGAAATAGTTAAATTTAGTCAACATCAAGAGTTTAGATTTTCATATTGGAAATTCATCAGTTCTATTAGCTCCAGAATGAGAAATTTGGTCTAAAGGGACCTTTGGCTTGAGCTTTATTCCTTTTGTGATGAGTTTAGGTGGATTGGCGGGATAATCTAGAAGTTTAAGTTGTAATTTGATTTGGATCAACATTCAGAATTAGAGTCACATTAGATCTGAAAACGTTATTTTTGGGGTTAGTAGAACTATTTTCTTGGGGCCCATGGCACTTAGATAAGTTTTGACAAAGTTTTTGAGTTTTGAAAGTTAAAAGCATAAGAGATTTGAATAAAGTCCAGATTTGATGATACCAAGCTCGAAATAGAATTTTGACGGTTCCATTAGCTTTAAAATATGATATTTGGTCTAGTTGAAGGTTTTCTTAAGACCCAACATTTGGTGAGTTTTGAGTCATTATTTAAAAATTTGGAGTTTCTTATGTTAAAAGTTAAATTCAGTCAACATCTAATTAAGATTACCTTATTTGGGTGTTGTGATAGTTCTAGCGGTTCTGATGTGTGTTTTACAAGTCATTTACACAACTTGATTGTGTTCAGGAGGTCATGTATGAGTTTTAGTACTCGTTTGGAGCTTGATGTTTTTGAAATATAGAGTTTAAATAGTATCATTTTACAGAAAATAACTCATAACTAACACAAAACAATCAGGTCATTTTGCTATCATGTGAGGAGGTAATGGACTTTTTAGCAATCCTAATATGATGGTGCAAAAATTTCTAGTGCACTGATTAGTGTATTTAAACCCCATACTGTGTCTATTTGGTATTTTGAGAATATTGGGAGTTCTGTAGCTTGGAATTGAGTGATTCTTATAGCATTCTTCTCGGTTTAATGAGGGAGTTAGTATCCAATACTCGTTTTGTCATTCTTCCATGATTTCTTTTGCTTCAATTTTTCTTCATCCAAGAATTTTTTTGAGAAAATTTGGGCTTTTACGGATTCCTACTCAATTATTGATGAAATTTCATATTTAGGATCCATATGCCTAGGGTAAGCTGATTATATCAAGACGAAAACTCGACTTCCAGTAGTAAACAATAGAACGCGGCAACCCTAATTTTCTCTCTAGCTTAGGCGACTGCTTGCTCCTTCTTTGGCAGCTTTTCTCAGCCTTTAATGGCCTCTCTGGCCACTGGACAGCCTCCTCACGAGGTTGTCCAGCCCCATACTACCCTAAACTACTCACAAATCCTACAAAACAATATACAAAACTCACCAAAACAGCCCGTGAAACCCTTAAATATCAAACCTATCGTTTATCAACATGGTGAGCCAACTGTGCAGTGGAGTGTGGAGGAAACTGAAAGCATGATTAAACACGAGAATCTGGAGTATGCTGTGATTGGAAAATTCTCGTATGGATGGCCACCTATTCAAGTTTTACGTAGACAAATCCCCATGCAGTGCGAGTTGAAAGGAGAATGTAACGTAGGTTTATTATGTAATAGGCATGTCTTGATTAGGTGTTCGTTGCTAGAAGATTATATTCAGCTGTTATCCAAGCCTGTTTTTTACATCAAAGACACGGTAATGTATCATCAGATGAGGCCCTTAAAGTGGGAACCTTGGTTTAATCCGGAGGAA
>JBDJHY010217269.1:0-11277 GCA_039654485.1 Withania somnifera | reverse complement strand
GGTTTTGAAAGTTATCTTGGGTACGTTACATTACCTGAACTTAAGTTGATGATATCCCTATCTAAGGTCGATATTAGAAAAAAAAAATACCCTGAAGTTGGTCGAATAGGTTATTTATTTTGGGGATAGGATAATTATTCTATATGGTAACCTTGTTCAACTAATGGTAATCTATACACACCCAAAGATACCCATATTACTCATGCACAAATAGAATAGGTACATAGTACGAGGATATATTAGTCTGATGAAACCTTTATCTAGGAGATATTTTGACTAGTCTTTTAGCTCCTTTAGTTCTATTGCTGCCATTCTATACAGAGGAATACAGCTAGGATGTGTATTTGGAAGGAGGTCTATTTCGAAGTCTATATCCCTTTCTAGAGAGACTCTAGGTGTATCTTCAGCAAAGACTTTTATGAATTCATTAACAACTAAAATTGGATGAAGATTGGGTCTTGAATTCTATATCCTTAACTCGTACTAGGTGGTAGACACAACCACTAGAAATAAGCTTTCAGGACTTGAAGTAAGAAATAAAGTGAACCTTAGGCACTAAGTGACTACCCTTCTATTCAAGGACTGGTTCATTAGGAAACAAAAATTTGACCACTCTGATCGGGTAATTAATTGAGGCATAGCACCAATGCAACTAATCCATGCCAAGAATTACATAAAAATCAACCATTTAGAATTCTAGTAAGTCTACTGAGGTGACTTTCTAAAGGAATGATATTAGATAGTTCCCATAGACTCTTTATAGTATGACTGATCACCTACTGGAGTAAAGACTGAAAAGTCTCTAAGAGTTACTCAAGACTAATGACGAATTTAATAGCAGCACATGGAGTGACAATTAACAATGTAGCCCTAGATATAATAAAGCATAAGCATTAAGAAAGTAAACTTATCACATACCAGTAATTACGTATAGAGAGTCCTACTGGTCCTTATAGGTCCCAAGTGCATAGAGACAATTTTGGTGCTAGCTGCTACTAACATTAGAAGTGGCACCTTCTATGTTGGTCAACTTTATTGGACCATTAAAGTGGTGGAACATAACTAATTTCCACCCTTAGTTGCTTTTGTTAGCCTCCAATTTACCTATATTTTTCTAATGACAACTATGTCTTAATTGCAGGAAAAATAGAAAAGGAAGGAAGAATCATCCAAAAATATATAGCAACCCAAATATGCCAAAGCTCATGATTGAAGGAAATTGTCATGTTACCAAGAAAATCAAGGACACACAAAAAAAAAAAGGAAAGGATCGCATACAAATAAGCAAATATAGTATCTAGAACAAAATCTGACAGGATATTGAAAGAAGACAGTATATAAAGATTAATACCACTATACAAACATATATGTGGACGTAATTAGGGAATAAGATCCAAATCAAGGAATAACTACAAATAATTAATTGGAAGAAAATCCTTTGGGTTTTCCTTTTAGAACAACATCAATTATCGAAGACATTAAAGGATGATTGAAGATCAAGTGCTAGAATTGAGACTATAAGAAGACTGTTGATAACTAATGACAAATTACGCTACTTCTCTTAAACTATGATCTCTTGGATTTTTATCTTTCATGAAGCTTTGTACTCTCTAGTAGATTAAAATTGATAAGAAAAGAAAAGAAACTAAGTCAGTAGTAGTTATACAGAAGAGGTTGTGTCAATAGAAGTGAACAAACCATTGGGAAAGGTTCCTAATACTTTGTTAATCAAGATTCCACAAGATATATAAAGAAAACCTATGTAACCCAAGGGGACTAGACAAGGCATCGGATCGGTGATCCAAACCAGTATAAAATTATCTGTCTTCACTTTACTTCAGTAATTTATTTTTTTGTATTTCTTCCTCTGTATTAACCAATATGTAGGTTATTGACTTGAACCTTGCACAAGTTGACTATCAAAAATAATCACACCTTCTTGAGTTTCAATTGGTATTAAAGTGTGTCCTCACAATAGTTTTATAAAAGCATTTGATATAAAGATCAAATGGCAAACTATAAATCCCTAGAGCTCTATGTGAAGATGGTTAGTCCTCAAACAAGCCACCCAACTTTAATGGAAAACACTATTCCTACTTGAAAGAAAGGTTTAGAATGTTTGTTCAATCTACTGACTATCACACATGGATAGTTATAAAGAAAGGACAACAACCTATTCCTAAAACCTCCTCAAAGGATAAACAATCATCCAACAAAATCGATTTGGAATCCTTTGATGTCACAAAAGAACAACAAGAGGTATTACAAACTAATGCTAGAGCTATAAGTTTGCTTTATTTTGTAGTGAGTGGAGGTGAATACAACAAAATTGTAATATGCGACTTCCAAAAAAATGTCAGACAAGCTATAGGTCACATATGAAGGAATGAGAAAAGTATAAAAAGCTAGGACCAATGCTGTGGTCAGTAAATATGAAATTTTCAAAATAAGTGATGATAAGAATGTACAGGACATGTTCTTCGCATTTATAAAAATCAAATGCAAACTCAAATATTTGGAATTATTTACCCAAATAGACTTTGAGTCAAGAAATTAACTAGAATCCTGCCCAAATCCTAGGAAACTAAGGCGGTAATCTTGGAAGACGGAGATCTAAAAAATATGACATATGATAAATTACAAGGTAATCTCATGGACTATGAAAGAAACATATTAATAGGTACTCAAAAGAGTACAAGAATAAATACATGTCTTTTAGTATCGAAATTAAAAGTAAGGATGATATGGATAGCATAAAAGACGAAGGGTTGGCCCTTATAATTTAAAGGGTTAGAAATATGTTGAGGTAAAGAAGACAAAAACCTCAGCAATAGTTCAAGAAATTACTGTGGAAATCCTGGACATATTAAGATAAACTATCTTGAATAAAACAAAAGAAACCCCTGAAGAAATTAAAACCCAAGTACTTCGGTATAGAGAGATGAGGAACCTTCAGAAGATGAACTAACAGAAACTGCAAGCATCTGTTTCATGGCATTAGAAGAGTCAAGTGATGTAATATCTTCTAACTGTTAGAATTGTATTAATTTAGAATCATCCCTTGATATGGTCACCGATTATCTCGATAAAGGCAATTGATGAATATAATAAATTTGCTCAAGAGAAGAAAGACTGGAAAACTCTTCTTGAACAGATCGAAGTAGACTTGTTTAAAGAAGATCTTGGCAAAGTCAAAATATAATTAAAAAACATTAGGAAGTCTCCAAATCAAAGTTCATTCAAATCTAACAAATCCTACAGGAAGGGATCTAAGAAAGGATACTTCTCAAATAAATTCTCCAAGAAAGGCTATGTGAAGAACCCTGCCAATTCATCTTATGCTACTTTGTATTTTTCCTCAAAGTTTTCTTTCTCTCCATATAAGACAACTTGTTATTTATGTGGAATACTCCATCATATATCCTTCAACTGGAGGAGTAAACCCCCATAAAGATGGATTTAGAAGTTGAAAAACACTAGCTAACCCTCAAGGATCCTAGAACACTTAGGGACCTAAAAGGCTAATTTCCTTATTTTGCAGGAGACCACTAGAAAAGTGTACAAGAATGGATACGATTAATTGATAGTGGATTTTCTGGATAAATGATGTAAAAAAAGAAAAATTTTAATTCTATAAAAGAGATTGATGGTGGATTCATACAATTTAGAGATAATGCAAAAAAACGAAGTATGAGGAGAGGGACAACCACCATCAGTCCCACATGTGATTTAGTCAAAGTATATCTGGTTGATATACTCAAACATAACCTAGTAAGCACCAATCAACTCTACAATGCAGGATTTGATGCACTTTTTAATATTGTTCGATGCACTATTACCAATCTCATGTGAAAAATCACTCGTATTAGAAATTGGGTTAAAACTATTTATGTATTAAATAATATTGATCTTCTACTGTTACATGTCTTATTTCTATATGATGTGATCCATGGATATTGCATAGGAATCTTGATCATGCTAGCATGTATGCTATTGAAAAAATATCTACGTTAAAAATGTTGGATGGTCTCAGCAAACTAAAGTTTGAAAAAGACCACATTTGTAATTCCTGTCAACTTGGTAAGCATAATAACTCACAATTTAAAGTCAGATATAGTGACCACTTCTAATCCTCTCCAGTTGCTTCATATCGATCTATTTTTCCCTACCAAGACTGCTAGCATCAATGTTAAAAATATGCTTTTGTTATCATTGATGATTTTTCTAGGTTCACTTGGGTGGTTTTTCTATCTCATAAGAATGAGGAACATAATCATTTAGAAGTGTGTTTTTGTAAAAAAAAAAAATACAAAGGGAGATTGTCTACTTCATCACTATTTCACTACTATCCACAATGATCATGTAGAATTTTTTTTTTTAAAAATAATGATTTTGGAGAATTCTGCAACCAAAATAGATACATTCACAACTTCTCATCACCACAACGAAATGGAGCAGTTGAAAGAAAATATAGATCTCTTCAAAACACCATAAGAACTCTCCTTCTATAGAAAAGTCTTCCTGATCATTTCTAGGTAGAAGCAGTAAGCACCACATGGTCATATCCTTAGTTAATACCTAAGTCAACCAATCAAAAATAAAACTCCTTACGAGCTTCATAAAGAAAAGAAGCTACACGTCATCTACTATCATCCCTTTGATTGTAAGTGTTTCATTCATAACAAAAGTAAGAACAATCTTGGTAAATTTGATCCTCATAGTGTTGAAGGTACTTATCTTAGGTATTATCCTTCAAGCAATGCTTTAAAATTCTTAATAAGAGAGCACTTAGTGTTGAGTAATCTATACATGTTGTTTCTTATGATTCTAATCCCACTCTGCAAGTCATTAGTGTTGAAGAAGAACAGGTATCAATATCTACCTTTGTAAAGAAGGTTCAAACACCAGACTCAATACAAGGGGAGTCAACTTCTCCAAGTGTTGAGTAAACTAATGAAGTTGAGGCTTCAAGAAAAAAAAAGTGTTCCAAGAGAATGGCATCACAACACTAGATTTCCAAGTGAATTCATTATTGGGGATACAAACGAAAGAAGATAAACTCAAGCTTCTCTGAAGAAGAAGGTTTCAATAACACTTGTCTCACAAATTAAACCCAAAATAGTTGACGAGATCTCAAAGACAAATCATGGGTTAAATATATGGAAAGAAACTGGACCAGTTTGAGAGAAATCAAGTATAAACACTTGTCAAAAGGACAAATATTTCTTAGTAATTGGAATAAAATGGGTCTTTCAAAACAAACTGAATGAGGAATGTAATGTTGTGTGAAACAAAGCAAGGCTTGTAGCTCAAGGGTACTCTCAATAAAAAAGTATTGATTATGATGAAACCTTTTTTACCGTAGAAAGGATTGAATCTATTCGTATATTATTAGCATATGCTTTCTTCAAGCATTTTAAACTTCTTTGAATGGATGTTAAAAGTGATTTTCTTATTGTGTTCATAAAGGAAGAAGCTTTTGTAAACAACCACTAGGCTTTGAAAATCCTTTTTGTCCTTAGTATGTTTTTAAACTTACAAAGCATTTCTATGGACTCAAACAAGCTCCAAAGTCTTGCTATGAGAGATCGAGCACCTTTCTAATAAACAAAAACTTTTTGATAGGAAATGTTGATACCACTTTACTACTCAAAATCTTGATTCTAGCATACTAATTGTACAAACTTACATAGATGAATTCTATTTTGAGTGAATCCATCAAACACCCCCTAAAGTTGGCACCAACTTTCATTTAAACAGATTAATTGAGTCTTTTGCATTTTAAAAACCTCATGTAGGGTTCAACTAGGTTATTTTAACATTTTTGTTGACATGACAAAGTGAGTGGAATACACTCACTGAGGGAATATGAAAGACTTGTTTTATCTTATTTTTATTTTATTTTTCTCTTCTTCTTCCCCATTTTTAGCCACCATTTCCCCAAGATTTAAGTTTCTCTAATGGTAAAATACTAAGTCATCATCCCAGGATAAATCATTTAAAATAAACCTAAAACTATCGCTAACACTAAACTCCAATTTCGAAGACCCCCATTTTCAACTCCAATTCCACCCATTCATTCATCAAAATCACCAATTTCTTTAGATCCAACACTCAATCATCCCAAACAAAATTTCTCAAATTTTTTTCCAATGGAAATTCTCCAATAATCCTTCAAAAACCATGAAGAAACCCTAAACTATTGCTGTACATTACCCCAAACTCCAAAAGAAATATTTTTCAGCTCCAGTTCCTCTAATTTATTCATCAAAATCACAAATTTCTTCAACTCCAACACTCAACCATCCCACAACAAACTATCCTAAATGGTTCACAAAATTCATCAATTCTTGAATGGCAAAGCAACCCAATTTTAAGAAACTAAAGCTGAAGTAATTGCAATGTATTTTGTGTATTTTTAGTAACACCTTATAAAATGCAGGAACCTCATATAACAAAAAGATAGCTTTTAAATTGATAGTGGTTTTATAAGTATGGTAAATTTTACTTAAAAAATGAAAATACATACACTCGTATGGCTAAAACATACCCAAGAATACCCACATCTGATATTTCCATTTCTGAAGAAGCAAATTTCAGCTACAGAGATTTCTCCAAGCTCAAAGCCCTTCTTCCTCCTCAATTTAATTTGATGAAAAAATGACACTAATTTAAAGAGAAAATGGATAAAATTTGAAAAATCAGGGGAAGTAAGAAGTGAAACAACAATGGTAGGGAAAATTTCTTTGGTTTGAATGCTTTTAGTTACAACAACAAATAAAAAGTCAGTTTTGAAAAAAGAAATTCGCAAGATAGTGATAAAGCAAAAAGTGATAATTTTTTTTGTTGGGTCTTCTAAAAAATGATGCCAATTAAGAAATTAAATTTTTTGTGATTTTTTTAAACTTCAGTTTGATTAATTTTCTCAAATGAGTGAGTACAGAGAGAAGATGATGGTGTGGGAGGAGGGGGGAGGAGGGGATGGGAAGAGGTATGTCGGAGAAGATTGTGTGGGGTAGGGTAGGGGAGGGTAGGGTATGCTGAAGAAGACAGTGTAGAGGGAATTTAAATTTATTTTTTGAAATTATTTGGATATAATATGCCAAATGTCATTAATTCATCGACAATTTTTTATACTAAAAGTTAATTATTTAAGATTTATTTTAGAAAGAAATGACAAATATCTTCATATTATTCAACGCTTTACATGTCATCAGCAAGTGTAGGACAAACACAAAATATATTTTTTCTGATTATACAAAAAGGGTTAAAATGATCGACTTGGACCTTACTACAAGTGATTAAAATAAAACAAACTAGTAAAGGTGTCTACGTAAATGATGGTGCCACTTTAGGGGACCATCGATGGATTCTCTCTATAATATTTTGCAAGTAGTAACTCCTCTTTGAGTGAAAATTTTATAAATCTTATGAAAAGAGGGTTTGAGATGAGACATAGGGGAGAATTTACTTTTTTTCTCAGACTACAAATCAAGAAGTTGACTAATGATACTTTTATTAGCCAAAGAAAATACACAACGGAGCTAATTAAAAAATTTGCGATGGAAAAGGGAAAAGCATTTGGCACACCTATGATTCCCTCCACATGTTTAAAAACATATGCTCTAGGAAAGGATGTTCATGGAAAAATGTAAGGAGGAATGATAGGGTGAGGCAATCAAGAAAGCCGCATAAGTGAATATATAACCTACAGAAAAGTGAGCTAATCCAACCAATCTTGCTTGTACAATGGAAAGGGCCACTGGTTTATCTCTCCAGCGAATCAAATTGGCCAAAGGTGAAGAGTTTAACCATAAATAATCCCTTAACCAGCCCATAAATCAAGACCTACTCCCTCCCATCCCAGAAATAATTGAAGAGAGTTATCTCCAGTCACCAACATTGGCATAAAAAAAGGTCTCTACTTTATCTCACAATTAGTCGACTATAGATCATGTTTAGTGTATGCAAATGTGCAAGATTCCAATTGACTCCAAAGGAGTCCCATATGACTATTGTCAAAAAGTCATATGATATCTCATTAGAACATCAGAATTTGGACTATGGTATCCTCACTCCTCAAATTTTAACCTAAGTAGATATGTTAATGCTAATTTTGTAGGTGACAGAATTGATCATATGAGCATGAGTAGAACATTCCAAATATAGAAAATGCTTTAATTTCATGGTACGGTAAAAAAAATAGACGTCGGACTCATTATGGTTTAAGATTAACAATGGTGGAGAACCCATAGCTAGAACATAATATTGGAAAAGATAAAGGGGATGGGTAGAATTCCACCTAATAGTTGGGTGTCAGGACCATAAAATTGAGTTGTGATGGTGTCTACATCCCACCTGTAGACAAGACTACCCCTGACCCAGAGCTGAAGAGATGAACCAGTACCAAGAACCAAAAGAAAAGAGAAGGGAGATGAAAAGAAGGAATAGAAATAGAACATAAATATACACAACCGAAAATAACTCCCAGCATCATGGTTGTAGAGCATTTATATAGAAAAGGTACAAATACAACCCAAAATAGGGAAAAAACTACAAAGTAGCTGTCAAGACTCCAAGTCAAATAACTCCAAGTCTAATAACTGTAGAGATATAAGGAAAACCGTCCATCATGAATGCCAACTACTAATCGTATCTCCTGAAATAGCACCAGACTAGCTCTCACAATCATATCTATCCCGATGACTCGTACTATGGTCTATATCACAAAAATATCCAGAAGTGTAGCATGAGTACCAAAAACAACGGGCACTTAGTAGGCATCATTGGCCAATAGGTGAAAAGTAAGCATAAGAAAGGTAAAGAGTGATCGAAAGCAAATAGGGAAGTGGCACATAATGTACAACAGAAAAGGGGTAACTGCAGTAATAAATAGCAAGTACAGTAAAGGAAAAACTATTAGTATGTGCGGTATCAGCTAACAAGGATGATAGAAAGTCACTATCAGGGTACCACACACAAACCTGAGCCATAAGCAAATCATGACTAAATGCGACACATAACTAGAGCTCCAACATAACCAACACAAGGAAGTACCAACAAGAGACTACACAACCATCAACAAGCTAAGCTAACAGAAAATACAACAAATACACGAATAAAACCTATCAGAGATAGAAGGGAACAAACAAAGTCTACTAGAAAACAAACCCGGTCAGCACCCTATTCTACCAGTAGGTACACCCAATTATCCAACTAGCCCAACAAGTACCACCCCTGTAAGTCTTGAATAGCACAAATCAATGTGTAGAGATGTAATACAAAGGGGTGCTGGAAAGGT
Organism: Withania somnifera; assembly: GCA_039654485.1. Taxonomy (NCBI): domain Eukaryota; kingdom Viridiplantae; phylum Streptophyta; class Magnoliopsida; order Solanales; family Solanaceae; genus Withania; species Withania somnifera. The sequence goes on along the minus strand of JBDJHY010217269.1, from coordinate 1,976 downwards.
AAACAAGTGTCGACATGCTCCCTTTTCGGGATACTCCCTAATTAAGAGGGACCCGCAGAGGACTCATACAACATACCACGTAAATAAGTGTCGGCATATTCCCTCTCTGGGATACTTATGAGTCAAGAGGGACCTATGGAGGAATTAAACTACGTGCCATGTAAATAAGTGCCCATACGTACTCTCCTCGGTACAAGATGTGTAAGAGTGGACCTATGGAAGCTTCCCTAAATACTTACCCCTCATACTCTAGTATACCCCTCTCCCAGGCTGTACCTCCTACCTAGTAGTAATATCTCAGGTATAACCAACTAGTACAGAGGGTTCGTAGAGGAATCTAATCCCGCATATGAAATCCTCACAATAATCCAATCAGTTCCATAGTCATCAGAGCCAAAAGGCCAAAACTCGAGCTCAACTCATATATTATATCTTAGTGGAAAGTCAAGTCCAACTATGTAGGAAAAAATCCAAATATCGGTAAGACCCAACTGCTACCATGTAGGCAATATCCAGAAATCACAGTGATAGTGGGAAAATAGCCTCAGGTGGTGTGAGAAAATATACTACTCATGAGCACAGTCGTGGAAGATATAATTATTTATGAAATTGATTTTTGGCTATTACTCTGTCAAAATCAAGTTACTCTTTAAAACGTTTAATACATGCTCGCTACACAAAACCAATCAATAGGCTAAACTGGTCCGAGGCTACTAACTAGAATCCATAAGATGAATGTCAAGCCCTAGTCACAAGGTGTATCCTTTCCTAGCGCAACTACAGTCTGATCCATATGAAATCGCACCAAAGATGCCACAACTGCCTAGAGGGTTCCCGTTAACGGCTAAGTACACAGGGGAGAAACATGGTCCTATCATAGCTCAGTCTAATACAATTCACCCGCAGGCTCACACTGGCTAGGGAATAATATCATCGCACAAGGTTGCTAACTATCCTGAAAAGCAATGTCGTCACATAGGGCTGCTAACTACCCACAAAGCCGCATCCATCTATATATGGTACAAAGATCCACACACACTCTAATCATACACAACATCTCTGGTAGAACACATAATAATCAGCTTACTTAGATCAGCTCTCAACCCATAAACCTAAATCAGTGGATAGCTACTAAGCTCTAACCACTAGTATAATCTCCTCTCTGATCTCACTATGTTCCAGAGTCAGCATATAAAAAATAAACACAAAATGTATTACTCTTCCCCTAACCACACTATGTTCCAGATTCAGCATTAAACACGCAGGTAGCACAATATAGCCCCACGGTAAGTACTTAAGCTACAAGACAGCTAAGTAGGCCATAGGCCAGAAGAATAAGCTTATGGGGGCCCGACTAGTAATCCTATCCCTGAGTTGGTGCTTTACCATATATATACTACACTAATCCCAGTATGAAGAAAGTAAATCATAGCCTACCTAGATTCTAGTGATATCCTCAAGAAGTGTGCCCAAATATTCAAAGAATCACATATGAAGCTCGAATCTGTGTGAGGCTAGCAAAAACATAACCCATGTATCAAGATGAGTAAAACAATACCCATATTGCTATATATACATAGAAGAGTCGATTCAAAACTAAAAATTGGCCTAGAAACCCTAATAGCTCAGAAAACTAAAATATTTATGCCAACATGTAGAGCACAACTCATACATCATATGGTAAAAAATAGGGCTCAAACTAACTGTAGTAATTGAAGATATAAACCTCTAAACTTTATATAATAAAAAAATAAAGAATTACTTAGTAAAATTATCATAGAATCACCACAACGAGTTTCTATGGATTAAAACTTGGATATAGGCCTTCAAAAGTACTTAATTAAGCTTTGGTATGCAAAAGGAATAGAGGAAAACAAGAAAGTCATGGGAAAAAATTTGTGAAGAAGGAACCTTTAAATAAGCCCACTAACTTTTGATTTATCAACAATGGACACTGATTTACCAGCCACCGATTT
>JBDJHY010217258.1:0-11278 GCA_039654485.1 Withania somnifera | reverse complement strand
TCCAGGATAAAGGGAATAAGAGCTTACCTGAATCCATGCTCAACTAACAAGAGATAGTAAAAGAAAACAAATATGACGGTATACAAGTAACCTCAATAAAAGGATAGAAGGTAAGGAGTATCTACAACCAAGTCATGAAATACCATACAACATAAAGAAAATCCAAATAATATAATCGATGGCTAATGCAAGAGTCAAAATAATAAAATAAGTAAGCTAAAATCCCAAGGGGCCCCATACACACAAGGAATACATAAAAGTGAAAACAAACTCCCTGACCGCCCATATATTTGGTGTTTACAACCAGCAAATAACAAAACAAGTATAAAAGAATGCAGAATGATATGCTATGATATGATGCTAGAAAATATACATGTCCTCCTCCGATATCTATAGGTGCAGCATGCAGGACCCATAAAAGTCATTCACCCGTATACCTCTACTCACCCCTATACCCCTCCTTCAATCGTTCACTATCCCGGATCGGCAAGATTTATGGAGACTGTCATTGCATACTATCTCAATACCTCAATATCTCGTAGGGCCTATCTCAATATTATCAAATGTTGTATCATTTTCTGGCCTTTATCGGGTCTAAAGCGATGTAAAATTCAATATCATTTCCCTATCTTCACCGAGTCTAAACTCAGTATAAATCTCAATGTTTAGTGCTAGGCCTTCACGGAGTCTAGTATTATTTCAAAAATAGTGAATAGATTCTTCTTTAACCATTTATCATTAAAAACTGGTAAAAATTATCATTTTATATTCATTTTAATCTCATAATACTGAAAACAAGACCACACAGACATGCAAGTTTAAAATCAATGATGTTACACTCTTGGTCAGAAATCAGTAGAAACCAATGCAGAAAAATTAGTTTTCTATAATCAAAATATGAACCAGCTAGTCGATGTCCAAGATTCATGAACATTCTCAATATCACACCATTTATATTCCAGAGTCTGTAAAGACTACACAGGGTCACAAGGTAATCTACAATTATAATGCAATATTAAAACGAAAGTCAAATATCGGATTAAAGTAAATGGATAGGTTCAAGGGCTCCAATCCTAAAAACCCAACCCAAGGATAAGCTAATTACTACTATTATTTCAAATATAAACCCAATCTAAAACAGTTAAGTCATGGCCTACCTGACGTCCGAAGAAAAAACTCGCAAATACATAAAAAAATAGTTCGATTAACTCCAAATGCTCTAATCAAATTTGAATGATCAAGAAACTAGAAAAATAATAATTTACACGTTAAAAGGAATTAAGAGATACCCATAAAGTTATGATTTTTAGTTGGGGTCAAAGTCCGAGTCAAAACGGATCCACGAGCCCGGTAACCCAAAACTCCAAATAAAATGTATCAATGTATTTCGCTCATTACCAAGAACTTATATCCAAAATTTGGAGTAAAAATGAGCTAACAACAAGCTAAAATCAATGAAAAAAATGAAGAATGGAGTTGGTGAAATTTGAGAAATTACGGAGGAATTTCAATGAAACTAGAGTGAAAGCTTATCAATAATTGAAAAGAAGATGATGAAATGCAGTTCCCAATGTTTATCAGGGTCACATGCAAAACTCTAAGGTTTAACAATGGAGGAAATTTGAGTTTGAAGGTGAAAAGATGAAGAAAATGAAAGAAAGTTCGGGGTTTTGGATTTATATAGTCTGCCAGAAATTACTCTTCGTGATAGCGTGAAAGAGTGTTGCAATTGCGAAGAAGGAGTAGAAAACTTATCGTGATTGCGTAATTGAAGCTCGCAATCTTGAACTACAGGGAGGTTGACCATCATGATCTTGAAGAGCAAGGGAGTTGAGGGTCGCAATCTAGTGACAAATGATCGCTATCGCGTAGAATGATCAAACAGAGTATCGCGTTCGCGTGACTTCATGAAACAATCGCGATGAGCAAATAAATGCTGCACTAGAACTGCTTAACAGCATAAACCAGCAAAGATTCATTAAGGAAAAGATTTCTCAAATATATTTAAAACCCGATGAACACAAGCTAAATATGTTACTTGCATGAAAATATCATTCAGGACTCAAAGGTGCAGACAAAATTTTGATCTAAGATCATTTTGATAAAATATTGACTAAAGTCGATCCTCAACTTAAATCTCTAAAATTTCAACCAAGTACTCAAAATGAGTTCGGCTAGCCCAGGATCCGAACAAGCAACTAACCTAACCCAATCTCGATATTATGAAGTGATGGTGTAGTCAGATTTTCAATCTGAGGCTCCGATCAACTAAGTGATGGCTTGCAATCTAGAGGATTGGATATTGTCTTATAGATTGTTTACTTTATATTTGATTCATATTCTCTCTTCCATATGGAATAAACCACAACTCCTCAGAAACGAAAGGAATTGAATGTATGGAAAACCGAACTGAGAATAAAACCCTCCCTTTATTTTTCTTCCTACCAAACTTTTCTTACACATGTACCATCATAAGCAAGACAATAGCAAAGGAATTACATACCAAACCCACTGACTCTTGTACTCATCCATTGCAGCTAAGCTCCTTCTGGGATGTTCATTTAGGAAGCAATGCACAACTCCACTTAAATGGAACTCGGCAGATAGAAGGGACAAGCATATGTCAACTGGTCCACTGTACTTGTACAGTGTGTTAGTGCTAACCTGAAAATGATTAATCTCAGAGCTCCCAGTTCAAAAAACTTAAAAACATAAAGTTATGATATATAGGTAATGGTTCCAACCATAGTCATAAAAATGCAAAACCACTTAACAATTGAATTCCTCAAGCTATTATACTCCTAAGGAAAAGATAATCTTATAAGGGACATCATGGTCAGTAAAATTTATATAGTCGACTCCAAATTACTTAGAATTGAGACATAGACGTAGTTGTTGTATGATACTCTCAAGAAACTAAAATAAAAATCTACCAGTAGAACCAAAGGTAATGAGACAAGGGAAGAACTCACAAGCTCCCAGGCGTCAACTTCTTTATGTGAAGCATCTTGCAATAGTTTTCTGCAGATGAAGAAACCAGTTAATCAAGATGTGCTACAAAGTATGGAAGTTGAAATACATTTGTTTTGTTGTAGTATAATTTTATCAACATCATGGGAAGTTGAAAGACATAAAAGAGGTCCGCCTTATATGTTCTAACATAGTAGATATTGCAAGGAAATATAATTAAAATATACAATAATAACAACATGCCTAGTGTATTCCCACGAAGTGGGGTATGGGGAAGGTAGAGTGTACACAACCCACCCCGGCTCAAGACAACAATAATCCAAAAGAGCCCTAATATCAAAACTAAGAACAATAAAAAACAACAAGTAGTAATAAAACACAAGCCTATCACAACATAATATTACAATTAATCCCCAACACCTAGCAAGGCTAAAACAACAACACCCTCCTACCTAGTATCCTCCTACCCTAATATGTGTCCTCCACACCTTCTTATCTATGGCCATGTCATCGGTAAGTAGTAACTTCTCCATATCCTATCTAATCACCTCCCTCCAATATTTCTTCGGTCTACCTCTACTACGCTTGAAATCATCCATAGCCAACTTCTCGGACCTCCGTATAGGGGCATCCGTGCCCCTCCATATCATATGTCCAAACCTCCTCAACCTCTTTCCTGCATCTTGACTTCCACCGAAGTCACTCCCACCTTATTTAGGGTAACCTCTTTTCTAATCCTATCACCTCCTGGTAAACCTACACATCCATCGCAACATCCTCATTTTTGCCACCTCATCTTTAAGATGTGAGAGTTTTTAATTGGCCAACACTGCTCCATACAACATAGCTGGTCTAACCACCACTTTGTAGAACCTTTTATCACACAAATCTCCGGATGCGAGCATCCATTTTGTCCAAGCTACACCAAGACGATGAACGACATCCTTATCAATCTCCTTATTACCTTGGATCATAGACCCAAGATACTTAAAACTATCTCTTTTTTGAATGACTTTAGTATCAATCTTCATAATCACATCAGTCTCATGCGCCATCTCACTAAGCTTGCACTCCAAATATTCGTCTTGTACCTACTCAACCTGAACCCTTTAAAATCGAGGGTTTGTATCCAAACCTTCAACCAAGCATTAACTCCTACTCAGGTCTTGTCAATTAAAACTAGGTCATCCTCAAATAACATGCACCGTGTAACCTCGCCTTTAATTTTTCACGTCAAAACACCCATCACCAAAGCAAATAGAAAAGGGCTAAGTGTGGATCCCTGATGCAACCCCATCAACATGAGAAAGTGCTCTGACTCTCATCCCACAATCCAAATATGAGTCTTGGCTCTGTTGTACATATCCTTAATCGACCTAATATGTGTCACTAGTACCCCTCCAGCCTTTAAACATCTCCAAAGAAACTTCGTAGGGACTTTGTCATAAGCTTTTTCTAAATCAATAAACATTATATGCAAGTCCTTTTTCTTCTCTCTGTGCTGCTCTACCAATCTCCTAACAAGATAAATGGATCTCGTAGTCGAAAGACCCGACATGAATCCGAACTAGTTCTCAGAAATAGTAACAATTTTCCTTAACCTCAACTCCACCCCTCTTTCTCAAATCTTCATCATGTGACTAATAACTTGATCCTCCTATAGTTGTTCCAATTCTGAATGTAACCCTTATTCTTGTACAATGGGATCATCATACTCCATCTCCAAGACTTAGGCATCTTTTCCGTTTGAAAAAATGACGTTAAAATTTTTAGCCAACCACTTTATATATGTCCTTCCAGATCTCTTCCAAAAATCCATCAGACTTTTATCTAGACTAATCTCTCTACCCTTATGTATCCTATAGATAGCACTATTAACCTTCTCAACCTTTATACGCCGACAGTAACCATAATCATGATATCTCTCAAAATTTTCCACGTCACCTAGCACCAAGCCTTTGCCCCCAGCTTCTTTCAAGAGTATATGAAAGTTAGATTGTCATCTCCTTTTGATAAGAACCTCTTCCACCAATACTCTGCCATCCTTACCTTTGATGCACTTTACTTAATCAAGGTCACGAGTCTTACGTTCCTTGGCCTCGGCAAGCTTGTATAACTTCTTATCCCCAGTTTTACCCTTTGACTTAGAATACAATCTTTCAAACGCTGTTGTTTTAGCCGTTGTAACCGCTAACTTTTCCTCTTTTCTCGCCATCTTATACTTCTTCCAATTCGTCCACTTATCCTCATTGGTCGGACTCTCCACCACCTTTGTATAAGCCTTTTTCTTTGCCTCTACATTCCCTTGAAGTTTCCCATTCCACCACCAGTCCCTTCGATGCCGGCCAACCCGACCTCTCAAAACACCCAACACCTCTCTAGTTTTTTCTTGAATGCAGTTGATAGTCTTATCCTATATTTTATTACACCGTGTTACAATTTTTATCATTTCCAATAGAGTTTAATTGTTCAGCACACATTTTTTTGAGCTTTAGAACATAGCTTTGGTACTTAGTTGGATATGAGTATAGCTTTTTATCCTTAGATCGATGGACAGTCTAAAAAGATGATTTCAGATATTAGAGGATATGTTATGAGACTGTGTTATTGACTTTGGAAGTTGCTGGTATAAGGATCTACCTTTAGCAAAGTTTTCTTATAATAACAGTTACCACTCTAGCATTCAGATGGAACCCTTTGAGTCTTATATAGTAGTATATGCAGATCTCCAATTGGCAAGTCATATGCAATTAGGTGAAAGATGTTGATACAAACTTACTTCGTGATGCTATGATGTAGGTTTGGGTTATTTAGAGTGCACTGTTGACAACCGAAGGTAGGCAGAAAAGATATATTGATAGGTGGGTTCAATTCTTTGAGTTTATAGAGGGTAACCACATCTTGTTGAAAGTATCACCGATGAAGGTGTGATAAGGTTTGGAAATAGGGCAATCTTAGCCCTAGGTTTATTTTCCTATTTGAGATTTTAAGGCGTGGTGTTAAGGTAGCTTATGAGCTATTCTTGCCATCTTTTTTTTAGTGGTGCATCCAGTTTTTCATAATTCCATGCTTCAGAAATACATCCCTGATGATTCTCATGTGATTCATTTTGATTTTGTGACTTTGGATCTAGACTTGTCTTATAAGGAGCTTGTGGCTAGACTAGACAAACATGTTAGAAAGTTGAAGACTAAGGGAATCGCTTCAGCAAAGGTTTATTAGAAACATCATCCAATTTTAGAAGCTATGTGGGATATTGAGACTGATATGCATGCAAAAGTATCCACAACTTCTCGAGGCTTTAGGTACTTTCTATTCCTTTATGTTCGAGGACGAACATGGGTTTTAGTGGTTGATGATATAATGACCCGAAGGTTATTTTTGGTATTTATTAAAAATTTACCATTTTACCTTTCCTAATTGTTGTTTCGGGTTATATTTGTACAATATATGGGGTTATTTTTGAAATCAAAGCAGAACATTGTATCTTTTGAGAAATTTTCAGTTTTGAAATCTTTTAAGTTAAAATAATTGAATGTATTCAACATTTGGAGTTTTGAGTTTTGAAATGAAATTCATAAGTTTCATTAGCTCCAAAATATGGATTTGATCTAAGATGACCTTCGTTTTTAGTTTCCTTTCAAGGTGATTTTAACCCGTTTGATGAGATAAAGTTGATTTTAAGGTCAAAATTTGACTTTGGTCAATGTTTTATATTAGACACTCGTATTCAATCTTTGTCGGTTTCGTTGGATTCAGGAGGTCATTTTTATCTAAAGAAAGGTTCAAAATATTTGTTAGAGGTTTTGAGAAAAATTGTCTTTTTGAGATAAGTTTCTATTTTTACGACCATGGGAGCATCGAGTCAAAGAGATCTTAAATTCACATTTTGATGATTCCATTGAATCTGAAGTATGGAATTTAGTAGGGTAGCATATATATATATTGTGTGCACAAGATTTTGAACAAATTTCGAGGGTCCAATTTGAGATTTTATTTCATGCATTTTGTTTCCATGCACAGTGATCTGGTGCCAGGTGAAATAACCTTCGTAATTGCAAAGACATTTTACGTGATGGTGTGGCTTAATACACGATTGTGAGCTTCCTTCATGCAATCGCACAGCACTAATAATTGACTCATCGATCACAAGCCTTTGTCGCAACGCATAGTGCTAACCCATTATCCATTGTGATCCCGTGCCTCCGAAATCAATCACGTAGTACACCTGAGACTAGTGTTTCAATGATTAAAAATAACTGAATGTGTCTTTTCTCTTTATTTACCATTTTTAGATCTTGAGAGCTCAGCTCGGGTATTTTCAAAGATAAACTTTGAGGTAAAACTCTTGGTTAAGCTTTTTAATCATCGATTTTTCATTACCCATTAATTATTTTTATGATTTTAACATCAAAATCATTGATTTTAAAATTTAAAATTTGAGGATTTTTTAGAAAAAACTTGATTCAATATTTTCGAGTTTTGAGGGTCAATTTCTACTCCATTTTTTACAGAACTTCATATTCTAGATCTTTAAAATATGGGTAACATAATTTTTAAATAAAATTTCATATTTATCCTTGACCCTTTGTTTTAACTTTTTAGGGGCAATTTTGGACCTAAATTTAAAAATAGCGATACAGGTGTCATTGTTCATATTTTTGTATGCTTAATCTATATTTGGATAGATTTCACGGATTCGAAGGCTTGAAAAAGAAAAGGATCCCTCTTGATTTGATTGTTTTGTTTAAAGCAAGTAGAGGTTTTGACTCTCTTATAAAGCATCTTAGGCTATTATAAGTTAGTTTCTTGTAACTGAGAGTAATCAAAAATATTTGGAGGTGTTCGTAAGGATACACTGGTAAGTATTCACGCATACACTAAAGAAAAGCATACGAAGTTAAAATAAGAGAATAAAATAATAATCACAACTAGGTTTATTTATTCTTTATTGAGTTGAGTATTACATAACATTTGTGATACTCAAATGGGTTTTTTTCCCTTGATTGATGATTATGCCCGTGTGTGAGTGTTATTCCCAATGAGATGATATTATATTTGGTAGATTTACCGTATGGGGACTTGTTGACTTATTTAGTTTTGTTATTTTATATTTTTCCTTAATTATGACATTTATTATTGGATTTTAGATTTGGATCTGATTATGTAAATATTGATGATATTGAAGCAAAGAATGATATTCATGATGGAATTTATATGATATGAGAGTATTGGTAATGTAAAAGCAAGGTTTGAGATCCGTGTCAACATTGCTATAATGGAATGACTGGATCGAACTGCCACGTTTTGTTATGATATGATTAGATCGGATTGCCACATTCTAGTATGTATGATTAGATTGGGTTCCATGTTTTGATACGGGTATTTGATCGATGTTATAATGCCTTCTGGTTATGATAAATTAATGAGAAAGGCCATGATTGAATTAGATTAAGATGGGTCAGTTAGTACGATTATGATGACTTGATTACAGTTATTTTGATCTATTCTTTTAGAACTCGTCCTACAAATATATTTCTCGGTAGCTTTGGATGTACCCTTCTTATCATGACTAAACTTGTGTGTTGGAAACTGAAAGGGGTGTAAAGGACTCTTTTCCTGAGTTAGTGGTATAACGGCGGAATATTTTGAATAAGTCATGGTATAACTCAAAAAGGAAGACTTTCACTTAAATAAATACTTCAATATAAGATATTGATTCACTAGATGATATTTGTATCTTCGCTTACCCATTTAGAATCCTTTCAATAAGTCCACTCGGCAACATTAGATGTACCCTTTCTATCGCAAGTAAACTTGTGTGTTAGTGGACCACTAAATAATGGTATGGACTGGTTTTACTTGATGTTATACATTTTTTTATGAGATGATTATGTATTGATTATGAGTGAAAATATTAACGGTGGTCTAGTCATTTTAAAATCTATCCTACAAGCCCCCTCCTCAGTTGTGTTAGATGTACCCTTTCTATCGCGAGTGGACTTGTGTATTAGGGACTGACATGGATGTAGCTTGAGTAGAGTTCCTTTTTACCTTAGTTTATCCTTTTTAGGATCATATCTACGAGTCCGTTATTCGGTTGCATTGGATGTACCCTTTCTACTGCGGAGGAACTCATGTATTAAGGACTAAGGTAAGTGATGATGGACTCCCTTCATAAGTTTATTGTATGATTAGTGGGATATTCTTATGAGTTGTAAGTCAACTCGAATAGTAATGCCTATACTTGGGATAAGTCGAGGGTGAGATTTTGACCTATGATTTATTTCAATTCCTGATATCCTATTGATATTGTTACTTATCTTCTGAATGCCTGATGAGGTTTATTGATACCTTATTATGATGATAGTTTGTGGGCCTTTGTTTTGATATTTCGTTAGCTGATTCTAAATTATTACAATTAGGTTAGTAGTTATCTTTATTGTTATTATTACCTACCCTTGTATATGTCTTTGTAAACTGCTGAATTATAATATTTTCTACATCTTGATGTCATGGGAGGGTTATGGATGGGCTGTCAGGGTAGTGGTGCTCATAATCACTTTATTTTAGAGCTAGCCAAGGCTACTCGCTAAGTACCTATTATTTTATTTTGGTACTCACTAACTTACTTTTCTACATGTCTGTAGGTTCTAAGCTCGGAGTAGCTTAATTTGTCCCTCCTTAGATTGCAGTCCGAGGGTGATTATTGAGAGAACCAAAGGTATATTCTTGTAGTACAGCATGCACCATGAGCACTATCTATGTCTTTGTTTCTATTTTATTGAGGACTAGAGATATTTGAGACCTTTTGATATATCATATTTGTATTTATCTTATTATTGGCTTGTACACTATGACTCCATATTTTGAGGTTGATTAGTTGAATTTTTACTTTATACCTTTTTTCTCTGACTTATTATTTTCTGCGTTGACCCTTTATAGATATTGTTAGGATTACTTGTCCAGGTGATTAGGACAGATGTCATCACGATCAAATTTTGGGTTCCTGACAAGTAAAAAATAGTTTGAAAATCTATTTTATCAACCTCTAAAACTAAGCTTGCATCTAATCCTAGAGCCACGTAAATGGATGACATCTTCACAACTGGAGAGAGTGTATCATCAAATCCACTCTCTTTTTTTTATTAAACCCCTTCACAACCAATCTAACCTTATACTGTAAAATTAGGTTACCATCTTCATGTTTCATCCTGAAAACTCATATGTTTTTCAAAGTTATTCTATCTTTAGGTAGATTAACTAAATCAAATGTATAATTATTATGTAGATATCTAATCTCATCTTCTATAGCATCAAATCACATTTCATTGTCTTTACTTTACATGACCTCATCAAGACTCTCAGGTTCTCCCCCATCAGTCAGAGGTATATATTCATTGGGAGAATATCGAGAATAAGGTCTTTTTTCTTTTTAAATTTTATGAAAAAACTCTCTAGCGCATCAATAGAAATTGGTTATTGGAAAACCATATCATCTTGCGTTGGAGTATCAACAACATCATACTAGTCATTCTGAAGATGATGACCATCTTCAATATCAATCTGATTTTTATCATTTTGAAGAATTTTTCAAGTGCAATAGTTAAAGAAATTTGATCAACATCAACTAAGCTCTCACACTTCTGAGAATCAGCTTTCTCAACATTGTCAAAACCTTTAATTATTTGGTCTTCAAAGAAAACAACACTGGACTTTTAACAAGTTTTTTCTCAACGGGATCATAAAAATGATAGCTAAATTTATTTTGACCATAACCAATAAAATACACTATTTAGTTTTAACATCCAACTTTGATCTCTCATATTTAGGAACATGGACAAAGGCTTTACATCCAAAGAGTTTTAAATGATCATAAGAAATATTCTCACCAAACCAAACTTCATCAGGGACATCACTATTTAAAATAATAGTATGAGATAAATTGATAACATAAGAAACAATATTAAGTGCTTTTGTCCAAAAATAAACTGACAACTTAGTATATAAAAGCATACATCTAAACCCTTCCAACTAGAGTTTTATTCATCTTCTTTGCTAAATTATTTAATTGAGGAGTCTTTAGAGGAGTTATGTAATGTCGAATACATTGCTCTTTGCAATGTCTATTAAAAGGATTAATATATTCACAATCATTTTCTGAGCATATGCATTTAAGTTTCTTCCATGTCTCTCTCTCAATCAAGGCCTAAAAACTATTGGACCAAGGGTGGTTCACGAGAATCGTCCCTTCGTGTTTTGATTGATGACCAAACCATTAAGTCAAGATTCGATGTTAATGGAACTC
>JBDJHY010217248.1:0-11279 GCA_039654485.1 Withania somnifera | reverse complement strand
ATCTGAAGAATATAGTAAAATATACTAGATATATATACTTTATACTAAAGATATATAATAAAGTCAAAATATACTAAGAGATATATTTATATGTACTAAAGATATATGTATATCATATACTAAAGATATATTCGAAAGTCTAAATATAGTAATATCTTAAGGATACTATATATGCTAAAGATATATTAAACATATTAAGAACATATACAAGATATACTAGAGATATATGTATTATATACTAAAGATATATGAAACATACTAAAAATATATAGTAAAGATATAGTCTAAATATATTAAAAATATATATTATATAATAAATAAAAATAACATCAAAATAGATAATATTAAAAAAATAATTCAACACTTAACACATTATCATCCTATTTAATTCATCACCATTAACACTAGGATCGACTGGTTCACACTAGTCAAAATCAACGAATCCATATCTAGGACTTGTTTCTACTAAAAGATGGACTGCCAACAATTCTTCGATATCTTCTTCTTCTTTTCGATCTGGAACCATTTTTTTTCGTTCCGACTACATCGAGTCTTTGAGGCATACTAGAACATTCATTATATTTCTTCCCAATGAATATTGATGGTCTCCAATTTGTTGTCGTCCGTGGCTGATTGCGCTCTCCGATGCAACTATTGACAATGGAATATTCATGGCGTCCCTGGCTAGTGCTGATAAAATGGGAAAACTTATTTGTTTGGCATGCCACCAAACTAGCGGGTTAACTTTCTTGCTAATTTCCTTCGTAGCCTGCAACAAATAAAGAATTAGTTCATCCCCGATTCCTCTCTGTGAGGTAGCCGATATTCTACTAAAAATTCTGGTGTTAATAAAATTAGGCACAGTATGCGCCTGCCTTTTGGAAGATGATGATAATTACTCTGCAAAATTAAAATGCTCATCAGATGGGTTAGTAAGATTGGTTAGTGTGACATTATCAACTATAGTGGTACAGTGATCACATAAAGATTTTAAGTGCTTATTTATGCTAGCCATAAACACAGACAGTTGATGTTCTAATGCAATCTGATTTACGTAACTTGAATCAAAGACAAAAACACAAAAAAATAAACATATGCAGAATTATCAACAAAATAGAGAAATTAAGTCAACAATCCCAAGAAAAATAATATAAATGAGAATAGAAGAAAGAAAAGGCAATCAAATCCACGAATACCTTAAGGAAAAATTGACTTGTATTCAATGAATGAAAACTCAAACGAAACTACGACTAATCATCCAATATGAATGAAAAGATAAATAGGTCTAAACTAACAATAGAATCGAACCTATTGCTAATCTAGATTGTAGCCCTACAATCTACCATTATCTCCTCACTACCTAAAAGATCGACAAGTTTTATCAATTATTCATTATTAGATAATCTTCTGCACTGTCTACCTACAATGATAAAAGACTGTGTGTTTTATAATAGAATTTTTTTTAACTAATTATAATTGAACCTAAAAGTGACTCAATATGTTAAAATAGCCCTCTAAGTCTTAGATTTGTCACATTGACCCCTTAAGTTTGGGTCTCATCAAATTAAACTGTTGAAGTTTTCCATCATGCCCCAATCTATCTTCGAAATTGGGATCGCTCCTTTATTGTATTCACCTCTTGGAGCTCCTTTTGGTGCTTCTATGTCACTCATGCCTTGGATTATCTTCACTACACCTTGAAACATATGTCTAACATGATTGGCGTTATTCGTGCTCGTATTATCCTCCTCTTCTAGAAAAAAATTCATCCTCGAATCCAAATCTGTAAATAACAAAAGAGGAACACAAAATCAATATCTCCTTATGGTATGAGTGTTAGTACAATGGTTAGTGTAAATGAAAGCGCTCCAACAAATAAAAACCACCATGGATAACCAATTCTTCCGCCACATCCATCCAAACATCATAAAGCATAAGGCACAAAAAGTTTGGATATTCCATGGGTTAAGAGAAACATAATCCTTAAAGTAGGGTAACAACCATTTAGAAGAGTCACAGGTGGTTTTAAATAATGAAAATTAACCATCCACATAGAACTCGAACCTCTATAAGAGACTAACCCCAACTCCTTAGGGGTGTCATCGTAAGCAACTAGGTAATATAAAAAGGTGTTAGGAGAACTAGTTCCCCCAATGTAACCTCATTGGTAAGTTTTGAATTAGTGCCAAGTCCCAAAGTAAGAAGAACTTTCCGAATTGAGTCACATGAAGTGAAAAAGTTGTCATCAGAAGAAGACAGACTCTCTTGCCCCCGACAATCCTCTAAAAGGAGTGGGCTTCCACATGAAGTCCAATCACATACTCTAACTTTCCTATCAGCAATGAGTATCAATCATGGGTTTGCTATCTAAAAGGTACTATGGACTCACCCAAGTTAATTCTTTCTTGGATTCTTGACCATACTCATAAAAAAAAACTCCAAAATAAAATATATCACCGGAGTCAAATGGGAAAGACTCACAATCATATAAGTTTAAGGAACAACCAATTGTCCCCATGTCACCCCTATTTGCATTCCACATATCATTCATATCAAAATAATTATCGTCATATGCAAATAGGTAGTATAAGAAGGTACCTCTTAAATTGACTTCATCTAATGTATCCTCATAATAAGAGGTACTTGTTTGTCTAAGTACAACGTGACTTTGATTCAAAATGAGAACAATCATTGATGAAGAATTAATCACGACACATGTATCATCTTCCCCTTCCACACTATCCCTATTAATTAATGTACTATCATTTTTCAAAGGAAGAGTTCCATTATTGATAAATGAGTCATCCTCCCATAATAGCTTTAAAATCATCAAATATAATGTTATCCTTGAATTCATACTCCAATTTATGAGTCTTTTGATAAAAATTAGAAAGGGAATCAAGTCAAGGAACAAAGATCAACATTTAGGCACTCTACAAGACTATTCTCAAGATTAACTCTAGTAACTCTTTCACTACAATGAAGCTCATTGAGCATATTATCCAATTCCTCATGTAGTAGGTCATTGACATCCTTAAGTTGACCATTGCAACAAAATATGATAGTTGGTGTCATTTCAAGTTCAAAGGCTTCTCACATATTGACACATTTTGAACTAACTAGCTTAGAACCAATATTATCAAGACGAGGACTCCTAACGTGACACAAACCACTATTATCATCAAATAAATCAGAACTCAAACTTACACATGAATAAAGCAATTCATTATCATAATGATCAACTAAGGGTGGGATGTTATATAAGGGGTAACAATTAAGCACATGAGCATCAAGGAAATCACCATTTGGGTTCCTCAGATATTCAAGAAAGTCATCATACTCTTTACCCAAAGGTTCATACCTTCCGCATGGTAGTGTACACCTTTCCAAACTATGAGTAATAGCAGTTGGTGGACACAATTCGATCTCACAAGGAGAGCTAATCTGGTCGTCAATAGAATTAACTAGTGCTTGGTTACTCACAACATGAGAAACATCATACACCAAGATACTACTATGGACATTACAATGCAAAGGCTCATTAGCACAACACAAAAAGTTTCAAACAAAGGTAAGCAATCACTTATAGTTAAGTCAACATCATGCTCTTTTATACTATTCGGAGTGTTGAGTTTAGCTACCATACCTTTAAGCACACAAGAAAAATCCTCTTCGTCTTGGCTATCTTATTTGGAGAATCTTGACCTTTTGTCGGGCATTCAAATGCCTTATGGTTCTCCAAACAATGAGGTTCCCCATTCAGCTTGCTTCCTAGAACACCTTTATAAGAATCACAATAACTAGAAGAAGAAAACTTAGTGTAATATTGTGAAAACTTACTCACATCACTCTCCACAACCTTTCCACTCGAGAGTTTTAACATAACACTCCCTTACTCCTCTCGATCTTTTATCTCTCAATCTTATCAGAGTTGGGATAAATGCCAAGGATTTCGATGAAGGATTGAGATCCCTTCACATCAAGCCACTCTGTGGTTGTACAAGGAGTGAAGGATTCATTTTCTATATTCAACTCCTTAGTGCTAACCTCACATGGTGCATCTTGTTTAGCTTCAAGTGGAGACTCCTTTGTTGCACCCTTACAAGGAGTTTTCATTAATCTTGGCTAATTCTCGGCAACCTTTTCCAATCTTCAGTCGTAAATCGGTTATACAATTGGAATGAGTCTTCCTTATATGATTTGTCTAACCCTTTAAGTGGAAGTGCTTATTTTCCTCATAACTTCCTTTCCTCATCGACTCACCTTCTTTGAAGGCATCGTTATAACTCAAAACTTTTGCATCATCATCATCATAGGACTCACATCAATACTCTCTAAACTCATTATATATCCACAAGAACCATCATAGCCCTCATAGAATTTTTTTTGTATCCACGAGTTTTCATCTCCATACTCATAGACATTATCAATACAAGCATACTCACTGATGCTATAGCAAACATAATATGAATGGATGACATCTTCACCTTATATCTCCTTTATACCTACAAAACTTAACAAACAAGTTAGTATGAAAACCTCACTTCTCTCGTATTGAAATTCACTCAACGTACCTAAAAGAGTTCTTCCAAAGTTGATAAAGAACTACTTGATCAATCACTTCACAAGGATGCCTATACTTTGTGGAGGAATGGTTTAAGATAAAAATAGACTAGAATTAAGAAAGTACTACTACGATATAAAACGAGAAAAGATAAAAAGAATTAGCACGCAATAAAATGAACACAAACAACTAATATTAATTAGTATGAAAAAAATACTAACTAATAACTAGGTAAGAAGTTATGAGAAAGAGAAGAGGAAACTAGAACTAAAGGTTGGGTTTCACATACAACACTTAGAAAATTTTGTTAAAGCTTGATATATTTTAGACGGCTCATCCTATAGTGTACGACTTATCCAAAGGAATGAACGTCTCGTCTAAGAGAATGAAAGGCTCGCTAGAAACTAGACGACTCATCCAATGTGAAGCCGTCTCTTAGCTTTACTACTACCCAAATGGAGACGACTAGGATTGGGGGTAAGAATGGCTCGTCCCTTTGTGGACGGATTGTCCAAGCCACTTGCTTGTCTTCTGTCTAAGAGAAAACACTCTGCCTTGGTTCTTGTTATTAATGGCTTGAGCCTTTCAATAAGGATAGCTCATCATAGTTAGGACGGATTAGGTTGTGTATTGATGGCTTGAGCCTTTCAATAAGGATAACACGTTTGAGTTATCTTGTCGTCCCTTAGGTTGTGCATTGACTCAACTTGGCTAGATGGACGGCTTAGAGGGCATCTCGTTTTCAAGAGACGCCTCACCCAAATAACTTCATTCTTTATCTTTCTTACTGACCGAAAGAGTTTCCTTGGACTGTTAAGGCTGGAGTAGATGGTCGGCTCGTCACACCACAAGCAGCTCGCCCAAAGCTTCACCCCTTCGAGTATAGGATACCCAAAACGTATTCCTCAACACTTACTTCCCCTTACGATTTAGCACTTGCTTGGATCCTTTTACCCCTTATGTAAGCTAATTATCAAGTCCCAAACACCAATTTACAACTTTGATTTAAGATGATCAAATCAAAAGCACTTGATTTTCACCTTCTTCACATGAACACTCTCAAGAACACCAAGAATCCTTGAGCAATTTCAAAAACCCAACTACCTTCAAAGAACTCCGGTTCGCTCCAAATTTCAACCACAAGTTCCTTTTGATATGTGTAACAAACCGTACCACTTTTTACAAGCAAAACTCCAACGAACCGAATACCCAATTTACCCTACTTTTAAATCTTGAAGAACACCATGAACAATGGTGAACCCAAAACTTGAAACTCCCTCAAAACTAATTCAAACTTCATCAAATTTGAACCCTACGCCCCTCAAGATGTGAGAAAAATTCCCAATATTTTTGAAGCCTAAAACTCAACACACAACCACCAAAAGATGAACACCCTAAAATTGAAACTCCTCCAAATTACCACCAAATTCCACCAAATCTTAACCATAGACTCCTCTTGCGATGGGAAACAATTCCAACACTTTTGGAGCTTCGAATTCAAACAATCTTTCACAAAATTAAAACCCTAGAATTTCAAAACTCAAAGCTTTAACCTCTTCAATTGTGGAACTATCCAAAAACCCAGTTTCGACTCAAATATGACACTATGACTAAAAAATAATAGAAGGTCGATTCCTAATGTTCAAAATCAAGAAACAAACAAAAAATCAAACACTGAGCTAAATTTTTTTTTTTTTCAAATTTCTATTTTTTTGACTTTATGAACTAAGGATTGTAATCGATGGAATGAATTACTAGCGTAAGCTCTAATACCAAATGATGTAATCCAATTTACGCAACTCGAATCGTATTTGATTGGAGACAAACACACGAAAAATAAAGATATATGGAATTATCAACAAAATAGAGAAATTAAGTCAACAACCCCAAGAGAAATAATATAGATGTGAGAAAAGGTAATCGAATCCGTGAATATCTTGAATAAGAATTGAGTTGTATTCAATGAATGAAAACTCAAACAAATCCATGAATAAACATCCAATATGAACGACAAGATAAATAGTTCTAAACTAACAATAAAATAGAACCTATTGCTAACCTAGATTGTAGCCCTACTATCTACTATTATCTACTCACTACCTAAAAGCTCTACAAGTTTTATCAATTATTCATCATTCAATAATCTTCTGAACTGTCTGCCTACAATGATGAAAGACTATGTATTTATAATAGACTAAGTTTTCACCAATTATAATTGAGTCTTAAAGTTGCTCAAGATGTCCAAATAGCCCTCCAAATCTTGGAGTTGTCACATTGATCCCTCAAGTTTGAGTCTCATCAAATTAAGCCCTTGAAGTCTTCCATCATGCCCCAAGCTATCTTCTAAACTCCAGATTGCTCCTTTCGGTCCGTGTATTCACCCGCTAGAGCTTCTGTTAGTGCTTCAATGTTGATTCCTTAGATCCTCTTGAATAAACCTTGAAACATATGTTAAACATGATTGGCACCATCCGTGCTCGTATCAGGTTCTTCGTCACGTTTATTTTTTAAACTTTGTATAAAGTAGTGTACAAAATCCATTCATTGTTGCCTGTTTTAAAGAAGGATTTAATATAGAACCAATTTAGAAATAAGGAGAATTAGAAAAAAATATGTTAAAATTTTCTCAAGTATTATGCCAATAGCATCTTCGAAACCACGTTTAAGCCTATATTCAAAAAGCAATAGAGATATTTCAGCTACATAAAATAGAATAGAACAAACAGTGGGATAATATTGAGACAAAAATACGTTAGTAGCATTCTAAAAGTAGTTTCTACTTCTCTAATTAAGGCCCATTCCGAATTTTGTAACATCTGCTCAGGTGTTCAAAAAAATTGATTAAAAGTAGCACTAATGGGCTTCCTATTGTTGTAGCAAGTTTTTTTTTTTTTTTTCAAAATAAGTTGAATTCCACCTAGTTTTTTTTCTTCGGACATTAATCTAGGTTTCATGTTAAGCTGTACAGATTTTACTTTAAATTATGCAAGCCTAACCCTTCTACCGTTACCATGAATAAATCCTACTATACGTCTTAATTTTTCAAGTACAAGTTCAAAAAAAGTAAGACCGTCCTTATCAATTAAATTATATCTACGAGAAACACACCTACTATGAAAAATATCTACAAGTGGTGGAGAAAGTGATATTTTTAACGTCGCAATAGCGACAGTGTTATTAAATGTTGTCTAAAGCTACACATAAAATTTTACCATTCAAATTATAATAGTTAGCAACTTTAGTAATTGTGTCAGAAATAATTTCTGTATTATGCCTATGATTTCCATCATATAGAAAAGTTAAAATTCATTTTTGAATTATAAAATTTCTATTATCCAGTGACAAGTGCGGTCAAATAATCATTTTTACTTACAGCATGACCAAGATTGGTAGTTAGAGAAACTTTACATGGAAGATTAAGAAATAGGATACGTAAATAAAATATATATTATCCGTGTAATTTGAAAACATCTGACCGACATGTACTTCTAGGAATACCAATAAACATTGGATTATAAATTCTTTGTATATAAGAAACAAATAAATCAGAAGAAGCAAAGTGAAAGACAAACAACCTACAACTATCATTTTCGCTATTTCTAAACAGTCATGTACTTTATTATAATTTTAAATTAATTTACCATTTTTTTTAATTTAATCTACCCTGATTCAATCTGTCTTCCTTAACATCAGTTATTTTGACCCATTCTACTTATGTTTAGTTCTACAATGTCTTGTAAAGGTACTTGCCCCCCATGCATTACCCCCTCTTATGCTAAAATACTTGCTTAAAAATAACGCATCTCAGATCCTGTTATATCTTCAAGATGTTTTCATACAACACTATTTTTTCTAGGTTCTCTAAGAGGTCTACGAGGTTTAGGCGCAAAATTAACAGATTGAGAAAACGAGACATTGAGACTCTGATTATTGTTGTCATCATCATCATTATCATCATCATCATCATCATCATCATTATAATTAAGCTCGTCAAGATTATTAGCATCCCATTCTAATTCATTATCTTCTTCTATTTCGTAATTTTTTCGAAACTCGACATAATTTATATTATGGATACCCACACCCCACCATATTTAAATTCTTATTCAGGTTCACTAGCAATACTAAGTGGAGTGACCGACAAACAATTATAATTTCTAGTACTAGTGGTACCTTTAGCGAAAGCGGAATCAATTTTTTTCTTGTTACTCAGACTACTTTTCGAACACACATTTTTAACATTTTTACCTATTTTCCTTAGTCTATCCATATTAAAAATTATAATAGTAAAATTTTAAAACACAAAAATAATATAATTGCAAATGATAAAAAAATTCAAAAATTAAAAGTAAGAGATGAGTCGATTATACCAAATTGCCGAACTAATTGATCAATTAAACACTTGAAAGTTGAAAACTTCCACTTGATCACTTGATGTTGCTAATAATTGCAAAATAATAAATTAAAAAAATAATTGGGAACAATTAGAATATTTTTTAAGAAAAAATATTGAGAGAGATTGATAGAATTGTCGTGAAAATTGAAGTGGTATTTATAGAAAAAAAATGTTGAATTAATTTTTTTATTTTTTTTATAAAGGCATTTTTGACTGTTGGGAAATGGTAAAATTTGGCCCGAACGGTAAAAATTGACCTGGCCTAACGACTAATTAATTATTTTTTTTGTTTTTTAACTTTTGGTCCGGTCCGGGTTGGGTTGACTAATCTGAATTCCTTGGCTTTGCTCGACTCGAAACTATACTGATTGGCCCGATTATACGATACATTTTGAACCGATCCATCTGGAAAAAAGGGACCGGCTAACATGCTTAATTTGAATAACAAAAAAATGTTGGCAGCGGTGTCATTTTAAATATATCAAGGAAGTTTCTCATTTAGTTTCCTAAAAATGTAATAGCCGAAAATATATATAGTTTTTGTACATAATTTATCAAATACACAATAAGTATACTAATTTTTTATATATTTTAATTTTTTATATATATTAATTAGTGAATATAATTATTTTTAATCGAATGATTAAACATGTTAAAAGCCCTTTAATTAATGAGATGGTCGGTTGGATGTTGCAGTACTCAATAGCCATAACATGTGTTATTTTAGAACAAAGCTTTGATTTATTTCCTCTTCTTTCATGGTTTGGCCATGCAATAGGATATAGAATAAAATTAATGGTCGTTGTTTTTCAAATTAAAGCAGCAAAGGTTGGGGGGGGGGGGGGGTAGGAAAACTGGTCAAAGATACACTATGGCATTAAATTTTGTAGGCCATCTCATCCTCAAACATCTAATTCAACTTACCGTTTCATGGAGGGAATGGGAGCTCTCATTAATTTCCTTGTCTTGACTACTACTATAATCAATATGGGATTTCAAGAAACAAAAATAGTGAAAACGAACTTCCTTTCTATTTAATAATACTCCAAGTCCACTTCTTCTTGTCATATTTTTCTTTCTCAAAAATTAAATTGCATAAACTTTAACTAATATTTTAAGATATATATTTTTTTATTATATTAATATGAGAAGAATTATATTTTATTTTTTCAATAATTTTCAAATATTTAATTTAAAATATTAAATTAATCTAATTAAATTTAACTTCAAAAAGTAATCAAATTGAATTAACTCTCATGAAGTGAAACGTGTCAAGTAAAAATAATTTAGGGAGTTTAAGTTAGGTAAAGAGAAGTTTATGAAACAATAATAAACTTCCTGCCCCTTATTATTTCAGGATACTACAATATATATTGTTTACAATATACAACCTAATAAGTTTCGAGGTAGAGAGCCCAAATAATATCTAGCACACTAAGTAATACACGGTAGTCTAATAAAGACAATTGGAGTTGAGGTGTGCATTTGTAAGTTCCGTGATACAGTTAGCTAGCTAGCCAAAGAAAATGCTTAAATCTTATTTTTGGGTTTTTGTTATGCTTTCAAATTCAGTTGATCGATCTTGGTAGAGTACGGTTGTACATGTAGAGGTTCAAGAGATTAACTTTATACTATGTGAAGAGTTCAATTAGAAACATGTACCTTATAAATAAGTTCTTCAAAAATTTCGAAGAAAAATTCTAAAGATCACAAACAAACTGTTATAGCCATCAGTGTTTTAAAAAGTGTGGTGCAAGATAAAGTGAGACATAAGTCTCTTAGACCTTTAATTAGTTTTTTGGGGATACTGATTTTGCTGAGTTCATTGACATGAGGGTAAGAGTTTGTGTTTGGTTTGATCCGATCTTAGCAAAAAATAATCCGGTAACGTTGAGGTCATCAAAGTTTTTGATGGAGTTTGTGATTTATTGAAAATTTAATAAATTGATGATTGCTGTTTGTTTGAGTGTCATTCTGAAGTTATTGTTAAAATTTGAAGCCTTTTCATTTCAAATGGAGTTTCACGTTGAAATTTGTACGAGACTAAACATAACTTTTGTATAAATTTGTATTATAGCGTAAATGTGTGTATAAACACCTTTTACATTATTATACACTTTTATATAAATATATATATCATGTATAATAAGTGTACGATGTTGTATGTAGTGTAAAAATGAACTATGCGGATATTATGCTAAAGTATGAATTAAGAACCTTGATCTTTCTACAAAAGTCCCAATTGAATTAGGATTCACATTCCGTTTGGTTGGGATTTGTACTATTTTAAAAACCAACCATCCCTGAATTAATTTTTTT
>JBDJHY010217210.1:0-11279 GCA_039654485.1 Withania somnifera | reverse complement strand
TATATATTATATATATTGATTACTCTGATGTAGTAGCTCTATTTGCTTGGATATTAGGTTCTGGGTAGGGCATATATATACGTAGATGATGTTTCTCATTGTTACTCTTTTTCACTTATTTTTAGTTTTTGTGGTTGGCTACGGCCCATTTCTTATCGCTTCGAGCTGTGGGATAGGCTTTCTTATTAGTGGGTTGTAGGCCCTAACATGACCCAATCCTGGGTCGTACTAATTCCAAAAAGGCTCAAATAAGGTATACATAACGTTAAGGGAAAGGCAAAGTAAAACAAGTCAAAAAGTATAAGTAAGCAGTAGCATGGAAGATATACACAACTAAGCCTAGCAACAGGCGCAGATAACAAATAAGCAGAAAGAAATAGAGGTACAGCTTATAAAGTAAGCAAGTCTGTGTACTTCAGTATCACTGTAAAATAGCCGTCTCATATCTAAAGATAATGAGCAATTGAAAACATACTTGTTCTTTAGATCAGTTCCACGTAACTCCAATACCACATATTTTAATGCAAATAACAACAATGAGGCTATAAAAGCAAGTAAAGTTGCAAAACAACCCAATATCCCCCATCCGACCACTGGGTACAAACAATAAAAGAAACAAACAAAGTCTCTCAAACCCCCATTCGATTGGTAGGAACATCCAAGAAAAACAAGAACCCAATGTTACTTCCCCCATAAGCCCGGAGGGTACAACCAAGCACGGTTGAAATGAAAGCAAGCGGGTGATGATAGAATATCACAGGGAATTAGTACTCAATTTTGGGAGATCGTGCCTACAAATCCTTCCGTTTTAATTCTTGCCTCAAAATCTAAGGGTTGGACCACACCAGAATCCATGCCTTTACATCCCATACGGAGACCTCGCCCCTCAATTACCAAGCCCATAACTCATATCCATAGAAAACCACAATCGGTTTATGCATAAAATAGCTCCATACCCCCATGTGGTCGTGGGAAGTGTATACACACAGACACACTCATATATATATATATATATAGGAAATATTCTTTCAAGTTTTAGCTATTAAGTCATTCAGTTCTTAGTCAACCAAGTATCTATTTCTTAACAAAAATTCCAGGGTCATACCCGTAACTACCAATTTCACAGCCTAGCACCTATAATGCATGCATGTAGCATAGAAACATTACAAAGAAACCCTTGGTAACACTAGGATCAGCCATAAGCCACAATATTAGTGCAAAACTCACATTAGGCAACCACAATAACCCTCCACCACCTCTCAGGTCTAAAAACCCTCGCATCAAGCATAAAAATAAATACTAGTTTAGGATCAACTACAGCTCTATAAAGATCACAAGGGTAGAGTTTAAAGTAGTAAAATGTCCCTAGGTGAATGAACCTAACATCCTAACCCAACAGTTGATAAATACAAACCAAATACATTATTAGCCCCATTCTAAAGGATAAAGTAAGTCGTATTCTAAATGGGTACTGTGATAAGCTTATAATACACGAAGAAAATATGAACCTTTACGAAACCTCCCATAATAACTTGGAACCATAAAAAACATAATCTACAACTCAAGACGATAAGGATAAAACTGTATAGCCAAATGTAACTTAGGCCAGAAATAAGTCCTAAAAGGGCCCATGGGCCTAGTATCCTGAAAAATAAAAATAAAAATACTAAGAGGTAGGCCTCAACTCGGGGAACATGGGTCACATTTTAGCTCAAACGGGACCCAATTGGGTCTCCAATTATACGTGAAAATTTTACGTCATGAAAGGAAAATTAAAAAATTTAAATGTGATTAGTTAAGCAAGAACCCAACATAGAAAAATGAGCATAATTAGCTTCACAAGATTCCAAGATCAACTCCCAACAACACCACCACAATGAACCTAAATTTATCTCAAGAAACATATTTTATAGTTAAGAAAATATGAAGAAGAATAAAGGGAACAAAGGTTGAAACATGTTTCGATAATTCTTGGAATTGTTAACTAATATGAAATTATGCTACGTCACATATTACACTAAAAACCCCAGAAATAATGCATGTTCTTGAGTAATAAGAGTGTGTTTTAATGTGTTTATTGACTAGTTGCAGGGTTAAGTTGAGATGGGGAAGTTTGAAGCAATTGTACAAAATAAGGATAAGTTTTTCATTATTAAGAGACGTTTTGCCTGTTACTAGATGGCTCGCCTCAACCCATCACCCAAAAGGAATGTTATTGGACAAAAATACCCAGACAGACGATGGAGAAGATGGTTCATTCAAGGAATAGTTTACTGGCTAAAGACCAACACCCAGGTGGTTCAAATAGACATTTCATCTATTTGAAGATGATTTGAATGAAGGGGCTAGGGTTATGAATCCATGGGTTAAACTGCATTAGGACTAAACTTTACAAATGGTTGTTACATCTATTACAACCTATAAACATAACTATCTATGTAATAAATAACTTTTACTTGTTGCAAACGCTATAGCATGCCTAGTTTTAACTAGCAGTAACCCTGTGGTTGACACTAGTATTTTATATTATGCTAAAAAAATAGGCATTAACCCTCGTCTAATGGTTTCTTTTGTAGCCAGAGTAATAGTATTGAGTAACAACGATAAGTGAAAACCACTCATTCACAACAAAAACTAAGAGTAAAAGAGATTTATTTAGGATTAAAGGTTGGGAAATACTTAGATAAATAGTGTTGGAATTATACGTAGCTCTACATTTAGGAAAGATCGAACAACCATAGACACTTACAATCCAAAGGTTTGTTGAACCCTAGTGAACATTAACCTAGTTTAATGACACACTTGAATCATTCTATACTCACAAGAAGTAACAAAGAATACTTTTATGCACATAAACCCCCTTTCTACTTTTCGTTTATTTCTAGAAAGTAAACACTAACTATTAGCTACTGCTACTTGGCTTACATATAATACCATATTCCCTGTGGGATCGACCCCAATCTCGTTGGGTTCCGTATTTGAACAACGATCTCTTGTGCTCCTATGGGAGGTATAATTTAAGCATTATCAAATTTTGGCACCATTTCCAGGGAATTAGGCTGTCAGTAAAGTAAAAGTATAGTGAATGTTAGTTAGGTTTATTTCTAGTTTTCATGTTTTTGTGTTGTTTTTGTTTGTTAATGTACAGGTAGTGCATGCCAAGTACTCAGAGTAGGGGCATACCTCTGTTTTCTATCAATTAAAAAATATCAAGAACTTTTTAAAGAATGAATAGTCCAGAGAATGCAGCTCTACCTAACTCTGAAAAGCACCCAACAGATGCACCATGAGGAGAAAATCATCCAAATGCACCCCGTAGGCCTCAACCTATGAGGCATCACGAAGTGAATATGGATGAACATGAGACTAACCTTGAGAGGCATGGGGCTATTGGGAAAATCATTCTACCCCTGTTAGCTCTAGGTAGTAAATTCAACATCACCAACACAATGATTCAACAATTGAACATAAAAAGTCTGTTCAGAGGAGTTGCTGGTGAGGACCCAAATTTACACTGAAGAATTTCACAACCATCTTCAAGTCTTACAAATAACCTGGAGTGAGCCATAATGTTATCATGTTGAGGCTTTTCCTACTATCGAAGAGTGTAGAATCTACTATGTGGCTCGACAATCTAGCACCTGACTCTATAGAAAATTTGGGGGAGCTGATATAGGCTTTCCTAGAAAGGTTCTTTCCCCCTTAAAAATGTTGGTACAGAGAGATGAGATAAAAACTCTTCAGATAGAAGCCTGATGAAACGGTGCATAAAGTTTGGCTATATTTCAGTAAGAAGATCAAGCAATCACCCACATAGTGGTTGGGAGATAACTACTTGAAAGAGACGTTTTATCGTGCATTGAATGCTCCTTCAAAAATTTGTTGTGGATAGAATTAATGTAGGGTCAACATGTTGTGAACTTATGCTCTGATGTCCCAAGAGTTGTACATGGTAATGAAAAATACGAGAGGATGGCACACTAGAGAGTCTGAAATATCTAGTGGTCTAAAAAATGATAATATATCGATGGAGCATTGCCAAAAAAAGGGAGAGAGAGACTAGGATATGCCTCATCTTAAGACACAGATTGATCTAATGTCTAAACAATTGCTCATGAATGGATATAGTGGAGTCAAAGATATCATATCCCATGAAAAGGGACCATGCCTTGGAAATGATTCTAACTCAAACGAGGAGGCCAAGTACCTCTAGAATCAGGGGGTTGTAATAGGGAACCCAAAGTCGAAATTACAATCGCAACTATTTCAATGACAAAAGAGACTATCATGATAAAGAACCGAGCTGTTGGAAAAATAGAGAGTGTACAACAAGACCTAGAGTAGAGTGTCTATGCCTCTAGAGCAATGAGTGAGGGAGGTAAAAACCTCTAGAATAGAAGATATATTAGGGAAAGTGATAACCAAAGTAGATTCATATGATGAGATCCTACAATCCATCAATACTAGGGTTTCAAGCATTAATCAGATTATTGACTCTCACTCAGCCTCGATCAGACACTTGTAGTTTCAGATGGGGCACCTATCTGCATGGTTAAACTAGTGAAAGGTTGGAATGCTTCCCAGTGATAATATACATATTCTCAACAAGGATAAATTCTAAGGACTTGTAGATAACCTTCATGAAACAACGTTAAATCAAGTGCTATTGGGAGGCAATCCCAATTCCCATACCTCATTATTTTCTATTCTTTTTGTTTTAAGTTAATCATGGGTTATTTATTTATTATCTTAGGATTAGTTTCTTGTACCAAAAATGCCAAGCATGTTAGTTCATAGGGAGACAGAGTTAACAGAATAATAATCCAGCCAGATACTATGAGATATGTCTTATACTAGACAAAATGCCTAGCCCAACTGTCTAGCTGGGAATCTACTAGTAAAAGGGGGACCCAGATAGGAGGAATAGGTGTAAAGTCTTTTATTAGATATTTCTCTTGAACAATTTTCTCTGCCATATTTAAAGGCAATTAGTTCGGTCCTTTTAACAGAAGGATCCGACCTGACCCGATGTGTAGGGTTTAAAAACCCACGTCCAATCAGTTGCCCCATTTTGATTCAAATTCAAATCTCTCCCTCAAAGGTAAATTTTCCTCCTCCACTAGCATGCTATCGTCCTTCATCTTCAAATCACAAATTTGCACTATAAAATCTTGCTTTGGCACCTTGCTCTTCCACTTTGTTAAGAATCCAATTACTTATAACCTCTCCGTGTATGCCCCCCTCCGTGTATTTACTTTATATATTTTGGTGGTTATATGGTAAGTCCTAGGGGTGACGCTCAGCCCCTGGCCTTAGCCTTAGTGTATAGCCTGAAAACCATACCTTTTGGCTACGATCGATTTTTAAAAAAAAAATTACTTGTAACCTAAGGCTGCTTTTAAAATTTGATTGTCAGAAGTTGCACTAGTAATATTTCATTTGTGATTTCTATTACTTGATAGTTTTTGATTGTCTATTCATGAGCTTAAGTCGGTGGGTGAATTCTAAGAAACCACCCACTTATATTTTAGCGGGAATAGCATGACCGAGTGAGACTTAATTAAATTACTATGTGGGGATGGAGCTGGGTTTTACAAGTTTGTTTTGAAGTGTAGTTTAACAGCTTGCCTAGAAATGATGCTTTGAGTGGTTGGATTAATAAATATTGGTGAAATTTGACTCTGTACAGATAGGTCACGAATAGGTGGAGAATTAGGCGATTCGTCTCCTTAGGGACAAATTCCTACTCCTATCGCCCATTCCAAAATAAACTATATAAGTTGTTTACATTTTATGGATACCAGATGTAATGCAAGATAAGTCGTCTACTCAAATATATCTCGTCTATGTCTTTTCTATAAATAGATGGTAGACAAGACTAACCGTCTAGTACATGATGAAATGCCTAATCCTTCCATCTGTCCTGTTTATTGTTGCCTTTGTCGTATTTCACCAAAGTTTTAACTAATGCTTGATATTCATCCAGGTACACATGGAGCCCAAACTACCACAATGCAGAGGCATAGGCAAGCACAACAACATCACCTGAGGGCTAAGGGTTGAGGATTCTAGCACTAATCAAAGGGTGACCTACCAACAGAATCGCGTCCACTACACCTTCCAGACCTACCCTAATTTTTACATCCTTGTATAATGGGTATTCGATAAATAAGCTAAGGATTCCCTCTAAGGATAGAAGTAGTAGTAGCAATAGCAGTGAAAAGAGCACTAACCCCACACCAGCCGAAGCTTCTGATTCTCACATGTAGGGAGAGATATACCAACTTATAAAAAGTAAAAAATCTATAAATTTAAGTTGATTCTCAATGGGCTATTCGTAGTGCAGATAAAGTCTTCAGTAAAGAGTTGGTGGCAAATGCAAAAGGCTAATACTACAGGAGCATTATAGAAGATGTCTGGATAGTAATAGATCACTTGCCTAACTATCAAGAAATTTAGAGGTTATTCAAGGCCTACCAGCTTGAGTGGATGAATAAAACACCAGGCCAATATTATCCTACAGTAGTTCATGAGTTCTATGCGAACCTCAAGGACAAAGTGCAGCGGGTGACTCATAAGGGATAAGATATTAGAGTTAGGCAACTTAAAGTGTTTTATGGTTCGATGAGTGTACATCAACACATCAAAGAAAACAATAAACTGATTATTATTTGGTCCTAATTATGTGTCTCCATCTAAGAATCCAAACTACGTCTACCGCTCTGCCAACTAAAAGACCCAGCTAGAATGGTCTTCCTGAGTAGAGCTGGCATGGCTACGCAACCAACGCCTGCCGATATAGGCTGTGTCACTAAGTTTCATTGCTATGTTCTTGTGTGTAGTGCCTCAAATGAGGATTAAACCAACATGTGCTAACAAATTAACTAATGAAAATGTGGTGTTGGTGGCTTACTTAGTCTTCGAGTACAAATTAAACTTTGGCTATTTGATAGCCAAAGAACTGTGGATGCATGCTATGCGTGAAGGTATGGCTTATTTATACCCTTGTCTAATCAGTAAGCTTTATAAGTAGGTAAAGGTACCAATCCTACTAGGTATTGATATGGCATTGATTCCCTCAATACGTATGACATAGAGAGGCGAAAGATCTTTCTAAGATGGAGATCAAAAAGTAAAAGGATGGAGCTGCTTTCATTTCTAAAAAGGGGTCAGACGTTCAAATAGGCATTGACTCGATAGATGCAACTTTTTCCCTGCCATGCAAAGGGATTCTAATGCCATAGGATCATAGGCCCTATACCCTAGTCATTCCGTTGATTATCCTCTACCGTCTCTATTTAATTTTATCATGGCAAACTTTGCACGTCTTGTAAAAACGGTAAGACAAAATGAGACTCGGCTAGAGGTATTGTCGTTATAGGTTGAGCTGCTAATGGATTGAAAAATCAAGAAGCTTTGGAGTTGTACAACATGTTGCAATCTAGTATCGATAACATAGGGAAGAGAATGAATGAGCACTTTCGACTTATAAGGACATCTGAATGGGCTAGATTTTAGGTCGAGTTGGAGCAGCTTCATGTCAATGTTATAGCATTGTAGCAGGGCCACAATCCAATAGCCCCAACACCAGAAAATTCTATTGAGTCTGATGATAAGGACCAGATAATGAGTCTAAAGAAAGTTATGACAGGTGGAGAGGAACCAAATTAATATAGGAGTAAGAAGAGGAAAAATAGGAATAAGAGTATCCGCTATGAGGAGGAGGATATAAAAAAGGTACTACGGGTGTCTATGGAGAGTTTTGTGAGCGATAAGGATAGTCGAAAAGAACATACGGTAGGTGCGTCTACTAGTACAATGCCAGCAGAGTCAGAGCATACCAGTAGGACACCTACTACTACTAAGGAGCTGAGTGGAGTAGCAAGCACAGCTACCGGATAGCCATATAGGGTTGTTCATGTGGCAGAGGATGTGTCATAGGCCGTAATTTTGTCTTACACTTTCTCTTTCTATTTTATTGCACTTTATATGTCATGCATTGGGGGATAATGCACCAATTATTTATGCGAGGGTTGTAGCTTGTATTAAATTGGTTTTGTGTGTCTGAGGGTTTTTGTTGCTAGAATATTTCCCTCAAGCAAGCTATCTCAGAGAACTGGCCTATTAGATTTATTTTTATGTATATTTATTTATTTATTTTAATGTATTACATTAATCATTGATACCCATGTATAGAAGAAAATTTTTGCATTAAGATATATTTTCGACTTCTATCAAGTGTTGATTGTATTTCATTCTAAATGGTTGTACAGTAAGAGTGTTATTGATTATGTTTGTATTCCTTGGACCATTTGCTTAACAAGTTTGAATTGAAATGAGTATATACTTTCAAGTGATGGAGAGTAATTTCATATAATCTTTTTGATTCATATAATATCTAGAACTTTCCTGATTTAAATTGTAACTAAGTAGAAAGTAAGTTGTTATGAAACTGATCCTAGGCCTTCTTTGATAAGTCACTAAAGTCTTAAAGAGTCACCAAATTAGTGTTGCATTTCCAAGTTGAACCCTTTAATATCTTACTGAAACAAACTGTTGAATTACCCCTTGAAGAAAAGAATAATAATGAGAAGTTGTTGGTTTGGCCCTAATTGTCTATGAACCGAGATTTGGGAATTGTAACCTAAGTCTAGGGTGGCTAGGTAGAAAACACCGCAAAATAAAACATGGTAATTAGTTTGTCTTTGCCCTTGTTCGGTAATGATTAATGTGTTTTTAACCTAAGTTTGAATTTAGGTTGAGGGTGGCTACCATGAAGTTGTCTCATACAGAAGAAAAGAAAGAAAAGAAATAGAAATATACATCATCACACATAACACTATGTGTAAAAAGTATAAAAACAAAAACACAGAAAAAGGGGAAGAGTAAAAGTTTCACAATAAAGGGGCTCGAGGACAAGTATTAAGAAAAGGAGATTGTAAAAGTAAAATGACGGAAGAGAAAAAGGAGGATAATAGAAAAACCTGAGTTAGTCACTAAGTTCCCAAATCATGCCCTACCAGCACTCAAATCGACATTTTAAGCCAAAAAAATTCCTGACGTGATTCAGGTCAATCTACTAAAATCTAAGTTGTAGGTGATAAGGGAAAGCCTATGGCTATTGTGTATAAAATTAGATTTGTGAGTGTGAGATTTTACTTTCCCAGTCCCAATGTAAATAAATCTGATTGTGTGTGGGTCTTCTATGTTGTGAGAGAAAGTTGATACTTTGATTAATTGAGAATAATTTAATGTTGTAGTCTAGGGGATACAAGCCTTGCAAAAGGTCCATCAATGTTTCACTCGAAAAAATTACAGTTTGTTAATAGATCCAGTTAGCTAATACGACATGATGCCCAATGAGTTATTATGCTAAGATGAACTATGTAGTAGGGGTGTTTAAAGTGTTTGATATGTATAGGTTTTTTCGTTCCTTGAGGACAAGCAAATGTTTTAGGTTGAGGGTGCTGACATGATGATATTTTACGTCATATGGTACACTTGAAACCCGACAAAAAATTCATGTTCTTGAATAACAACAGTGTGTTTTAATGTGTTTACTGAGTATTTGCAGGGTTAAGTCGATATGAGGAAGTTTGGAGAAACTGTATAGAAAACAGACAAGTTTTGCATGATTAAAAGACAGCTCACCTCAACCCATCGCCCAAAAGGAATGTTATTGGACAAAAAAGGCCTAGACAAATGATGCAGAAGACGCTTTGTCTGGAAACAGATGATTCATCTGAAGCTTTTATCCAAGCAATACTTCACTGGCTAAAGACCAGCACCCAGGCGGTTCAAACAGAAATTTTATCTACTTAAATACGGTTCTCCAAAATCTTTCTTCTAAAGGAAAGCTCAATGTGTAATGGGGGTGACAGACTGAAGACTAGATGGTTTGTCTATCACTAGGAGGCTTTCATCTGTCACCAGGCAGTTTGTCTATCACTAGGTGGATAGTCTGTTGTCTCACCAAATCTAAGCGGCGGCCTAGTCCAAGTTACTAATATTGCACTTAAACTATAATCAATGAATAACATATTTAGTGTAGTTTTAAGGGAAGGATTGAATAAACTTTTGAGGAGAAACTTAAGACTTGTGAATTTAGGGTTTTGATATAGATATTCTTTCAAAACCACATATGGAATTCGTTGATCATCATTCGCAGGTACTTGGTTTGCTCTATTTTTTTTCTCTCTATGAATAGTATATTTGTAACAATAGTCATAAGGATCGAACACCCATATTTCAGGACCAATCAAGCCTATTACATGAAATGAACCAAACCAAATCAAGTCACCGCTAAGAAAAATAAATTATTCTACAATTAATTGGAAGTTTATTTTTGTGGTATGTTATTCACTAATTTACCGCTTTATTATTGTATGTTGATATCGATGAAGGGATAAACCCCCGACCCTAGGGTTGTGGGATCCATGGGTTAAACTGCATTATGATTTTAATTTACATATGTTTGTAGCATCTATTACAATATATGAACATAATCTCTGTGTAATAAATGACTTTAAGTGGTTGAAAATGACAGAGCATGACTAGGTTTAACTAGCACTAACCCTGAAGTTGAAACTGGTAGTTGAGATTATCCTAAGAAATTCATGGCCTTAAGACTCATCTAATTGTTGTTGCTGTAGAAAGAGTAATCCTCTTGAGTTACCATGATAAGTACAACACACTCCTTCATAGCCCTAACCCGGTGTAAAAGAGGTGTATCTAGGATTAAAGGTTGAGAAACACTTAGATAAATAGTGTTGGGATTATACATAACTCTTCATTTAAGAAAGATCACACAACCATATATCCAAAGGATTTTTGAATCCTGGTGAACATGAACTAGATTAATAACACACTTGCATCATTCTATACTAAGAAGAAGTAATAATGCATAGTCTTATACACATAAATCCCTTTTTTACTTTCCGTTCGTAGCTAGAAAGAAATACTAACTATTAGCTATTGTAACTGGGCGTACATCCGATACCATATTCCCTGTGGGATTGATCACAACCTCATTGAGTTCTATATTTCAACAACGATCACTTATGCTTTAGTGAGAGGTGTAATTTAAGCATTATCATTCAACACGACCGCGACCATCTCACCACGATCGTTAAGTGAAAGCTGGACTATATATTGCGATCATAGGTAGTCCAAGCTGAACTTGGTAAATACCAGCCTAGTTCCAGGTCCACCAATGCCTTTGCAATCACAACAAAGCCTCGTGATCATAGCCCTATGGATTTCCTATTCGTAGCAGTTGT
>JBDJHY010217200.1:0-11279 GCA_039654485.1 Withania somnifera | reverse complement strand
AAGAAATACTAAATTCACACTAATCCACGGTACTCAAAATGACACCGGGCACTCCAAGAAACACACCAACACTCTTACTAGTCTAAAATCACAATTCTAGAGCTAATAGAAGTGTATGAATTCCATTTCAACACTCCAAACATCAAAACACCACCCATGACTTATAATCAACTTAGTGGCTGATTAATCGGTCAAACAGTCTAATAAATTAGCATTCCTTACCCCTGTACTCAGAACCCGAAAGGCAATAATTTATCGATCAGAAAGGATAATTTATTGACACCTGATGATTTAATAAAAAAGGTTGATTTAGCATTCATCAATAAATTGGTTAAATAGCCAATAAATCGGTCTGCAACTGTGCTAGAAAAATAACATATTCGAAAAATCAAACTTAGGGATTGAAAATGAAATAGAGTCCAAATTTTGCAATCGAATATGCATTTTGAGTGAAAAATATATTTTGGGCTTAATGGAATCGACAAAATTGCCAACAGAGGTTTTTTAAATTAAAAATACTCGGAAAAAAATCAACCAAAAGAAGCAATTTTCCAACTTTGCACAAACAATTTTAAAATGAACTCAAGCTCCTCAGGAAGCGAAAGAATGATAAAACTAGCCTAAAGTTACCATTCCAAAACTGATGGAATCATCAGAATTCCAATACGCTGCTCCAATCACCAAAAGACTACCTAGGCTCCAAAATGAGCTTTAACTGAATCGAATTTCCACAAAATAGGTCAAACTCAAAACAAAAAACCCTGGGACACAAACTTAGGGTCCATATAGATCAAAGTTAGCATTCCAAAGCTAACAGAATAGTTTGAATTCGATTTTGAGTGCGTTTACTAAGTATTCACTCTCAACTTCCACCATTTCAAGGTTAAGCCTCCAAAATAAAAAAATTAGGATAACGAGCTGTAAGTCTATCAAGGAAAAAAATTAAAGGTCTCAGCAAGTCATAGATTATTGGGGCAGCTAACAAAACAGAAATCTTTAAACATGGAAAAAGATGAAAGGCAAGTAAATGGCCAAATAGGTCATTACAATATCTACCACCAAAAAGGACTTTCATCCTTGAAAGTTAGGGAAAGAGTAGTACCTGATGGCTCAAAAAATATGGATACAAGGCCTGTATGTCACGTTCTATCTCCCAGGTATCCTTCTCGACTGGTCGATATGCCCAGCAAACCTTTACTACCAGAATTTCTCTGGATCTGAGCTCCTCACATCCTTGTCTATGTAGCCTTTAGCTCCTTAACATAAGTCAAGCTATAATCAATCTGAAAAGGATCACGGTGAAGCATATGGGACTGGTCCAGTGCGTATCAACGAAGCATCAATACATGGAATACTGGATGCACTAGAGCTAACTCTAGTGGTAATTCAAATCTGTAGGCAACATCACCAAATCCTTGTAATATCTCATAAGGTCCAGTAAACCTGGGATAAGTTTACTTTACCTACAAAACCTCATAACTTCCTTCATCGGCGACACCCAGAGGAAGATCATATAACCAACACTAAACCCAAGTGGACGAAGACTACGATTTGCATAGAACTTCTTCCTACTCTACGCTGCCTAGAGCCTATCTTGAATACGTCTAACATGGACCATGTGTCATAAATACAGTCAGCAATCATGGGCTGAACCTCTCCACTACAAACTAGCCAACAGGTGCGATATGGGCAAAAACCCTCTCGGGAACTAAAAGATCCAATCTAACTATTATTTTGGATAAGGAACAAATACCCCTAGACAATGGCCTCTTAGAAATTGAAACTGAAGCTAGGCTACCCATACTCATTGCCTCCCAGCTCAAGGCATCAACAACCACATTAGCCTTGCCCAGATGAAAAAAAATGCTCAAATCATAGTCTTTTAAGAGCTCAACCCACCCCTCCTATCTCAAGTAAATCTCCTTATGGCTCAAAATGTACTACAAACTACAGTGCTAAGTGTAAATCTCACAATCGACTCCATATAGATAGTGCCTCCAGCTCTTAAGCGCAAAAACTACAGCCGCTAACTCCAATTCATGGGTGGGGTAGTTGTGCTGTGATCCTTTAGTTTTCTTGATTCATAGGATATGAAATGACCCTAATACATCATAAAAATACCCAATCCAACACCTAAAGCATCACAATATACTATATACAAATGACTCTTAACTGGTAAGACAAGAGCTGGAGTAGTAGTCAGCAACTTCTTAGGCCTCAAAACACTGGACGCACACTTAGCTAACCACTAGAAAGGCTCTTTCATAACTCAATTTCACGAATCATGATGGCACCTACCATACCACCAGTAGAAGAACCAAACCCCGTAGTCCGATGCCTAAGCGGAGGTCTGAGGGTTTTTATTGCTAGAATCTTTTCCCTCGAGCATGTTATTTAGGAGAGCGGGTATGTTAGGTTTATGTTGATGTATTTTTATTTATTTGATGTATTCCATTAAACATTGATACTTATGTATATAAGAAAATTTCAGTATTAAGATATCTTATTGGCTTCTATCGAGTGTTGATTGTATTTCATTCTAAGTTGTACAATAAGAGTGTATTGATTATGTTTGAATTCCATGAACCATTTTCTTAACAAGTTTATATAGAATTGATGTCTACTTGCAAGTGTGGGAGAGTAATTTTGTGTAATCCCTTTGTGTATATAATACCTAGAGCTTGCCCAGTTTAAATTTTAACTAAGTAGAAAGTAGGCTAATATAAATATTATTGTAGGCCTTCTTTGATAAGTCATTAAAACTTTAAAAGAGTAACCAAACAAGTTTTGAGTTTCCATGTTGAACCCTTTAACATCTT
Organism: Withania somnifera; assembly: GCA_039654485.1. NCBI lineage: Eukaryota > Viridiplantae > Streptophyta > Magnoliopsida > Solanales > Solanaceae > Withania > Withania somnifera. The sequence goes on along the minus strand of JBDJHY010217200.1, from coordinate 8,460 downwards.
CTGAAACCAGCTGTTGAATTCCCTCTCGACGAAAAAAGGGAGGGACGAATAAAAATGAGAAGTCATTTTTGCATCCCTGATTCTCTATTAGATATTATGGACCTAGATTTAGGCATTGTAACCTAGGTCTATGGTGGCTGGGTAGATAAAATCATGAAATAATATATGGTAATTAGTTTGTCTTGGCCCTTGACCGGTAGTGAGTAATGTGTCTTCAACCTAAGTTTGAATTTAGGTTGACGGTAGCTGTCTCATACAAAAGAAAAGAACTGAAAAGAAATGAAAAAGTCATATGCATCATTATGTATAACACTATGTGTAAAGCGTATATAAAATAAAAAATGAAAAAGGGTAGGAGTTCAAGCTGTATAATAAAAGGGCTCGAGGCCAAGTATTAACAAAAAATATTGTTAAAGAAAAATGATGGAAGAGGAAAGGAGGGTAATGAAACAATCTGCGTCTGTCACTAAGTGCCAAATCATGCCCTACAAATACTCAATCTGACATTATAAGACAAACAAAGACCTGATGTGATTCAGGTCATCCTACTGAAAACTAAGTTGTAATTGATAAGGGTAAGCCTATGTCTATTATGTATACAATTAGTTTTCTTTCTACGTGTGAAATGATACTTTCCCCTATCCCAATATAAATAAATCTCATTATGTGTGGGACTTCTTTGTTGTGAGGGCAAGTTGATACTTTGATCAGTTGTGAATAAGTTAATGTGACAATGACAGACACACAACTCATATCTTTAGGAAACTTCATTGATTTATAGACGTTAAAAAACCACTTCTTCCTCATTAAACATGAATTTTAGTTCTCCTTGCTTTATGTAAACCATTTCTCTACCAGTGGCAAAAAATGGTTGCCCCAGAATACGTACCTCAAAGTTAACTTCACAATCCTAGATCACGAAATTGGTCAAAACTAGGAAGTTGATGACTTTTACCAACACATCACATAAAATACCTACAGGATTTTTCATTGGGTGATCCTCAATCAAAAGCCACATATTTATAGGTCTAGGGGACCCAAGCCCAACTGTATAGAAATAGCAAGTGAAATCAAATTTATACTAACTCCAAAATCACATAATTCTTTCACAAAATTGAACACTCTGATGGTGTATAGAATGGTGAATGCCACATGATCTTCCTTTTCCTACACTAGAGAACCTAAAGCTATTGAGCTACAATAGTAAAAATTATCAGCAGGCTAAAAACTAATAGTCCCTTTTTTGGTGACCAGATCCTTCATGAAATTTGCATACCTTGGCATCTTCTCCAATATTTCCACCAATAAAATATTCACAGATAATTCTTTTAACATAATCATGAATTTGTAGAATTTACCATATTCTACTTTATTTTTCATGTATTTTAGAGAGGGTGGAGAAGGCCTTATAATTAATATCATAGGCTTCAGGACCTCATTTTCCTTCCTTTTGTTTGCATCAGACTTAAAAAACTCAATTTGATACTTTTGATCTCCATACTTTTTATCTTAAGCTCCAACTAGTACCTCTATCAAATCATTCTCCTTGAAAGGCTTGGATTTAACATCAACATCCCTCAGAGTATCATCAACTTGCATTAGTAGACCAGACAAGGATTACCACTCTGAGTAGTGATGGCTAGACAATCACCATTATTCCTTATATTGGGAATATTATCACTAGGTAAAGAACCCTTCTAGCTTAGACTTAGAACTACAACACATGTCCCATCTATTTCTCTAATTGCTTTATAATAGTGGTGTGGAAGTCTACTAATTGTGTCATAGCCGACATATCATTTGGAATCTACTTTATCCCTTGATCTGAAGACTCTACCTTTTTCAGCACTCTTTTTAAGTATTTTCTCTATTTTAGAGGGTTCTCCAGTAGCATGATCTCGACTAGAACTTCAAGGTCACCTATAATCCTCTTTCCTTATGATAGTCTTCTATTTTATAATCATCTTATTAGTAGTCATCCTCTTAGTAAGAGTCCCTCCCTTAATAATAGTTTTGACCTTGGTTACCCTTGTTTTGGTAACTCCCCGACCTATTCACAAACTTATCCTCCTCATCCAAATCAGAATAGTACTCCTCATGCCTAGGAGCTTTATATCTCATAGCCACAAAATTGACACTCTAAACCCCTTGTGTAGATAGATACATAAGATTCTTCTTGATCAATTATATTTAAGTTTTTAGTGATCCATATCTTGATCATGCTCCTCTTGTTTGCCATCGTTCTCAACTGTCATCTCATGATCATAGTAGCTAGGTACCACCCCAGTATACCTAGTGTGTGAGGACCTATTAGTCTTAGTCATATTATCAAGTAGCTAGCTGGCTACATCATAAGTAAGGCCCATCAGTGAGACTCTACAAGACTATCAGTAACAAAATTGTTCATGGAATTTAAAGACTGGTAGAAACTCTACAATATCAATTATCCCATTATTTTTTCATTGCTTTACCTTTTTCTTAAACCTAAGACAAGACACATATAAAGCCTTAAATGTGGTCATTTTGAATCTTACTATCTCATCCCTCAACTACAATAACTTATAAGGTGGAAAGAATGTTGCTAGAAAGGCTTCCACTAGCTGGTCCCATGTATGGATAGAAACATCTGACAATTCACTCTACCATGCGGTAGCCTCCCCCATTAGAGATAAGGGAAACAAGTTAAGTATGATAGATTACTGAGTCATTCTTGTCAATATGAAGGCAGAACAAATCCTAGTGAAGTTCAGCAAATGTTGATTTGGATTCTTACCCGACATGCCTTTGAACAAGCCTCTGATATTCATCAACTACATCATCATTCTTTTTACACTAAAATTAGAATTACCCACAACATAGGGTACACTATGGAACAGTAAATGCAACCACATCAATCTAAGGCTCTTTTAATGGGAAGCTGATCTGAGAGAAACTCGGGTAGGCTATTTTGGAACCTAAATGCATGGTAACCTCAGGGCTGCTCCAGCATCCCCTATAAATTGAGCCTCATCCTTATCTCAAGCATGAGCTACCTCTAGCACATTTGTCTCAGCCCAATCCCGGGCTTCATCTTTAGATTGAGCTTAGGCTTGAGATAAATCTTCCTGAGCTACATTTATGTAAATGGGTTGATTTTGGGTTTTAAGACAACGTTATCTGTTTTTCTGGCTGTGTGGTGGATTGTTGTAATGACCCTCACGTTCATTCATGATAATTACATGATGTTTTGTTTTCTAGAGCTTTTTAGTAGCTTTCCCAAATTATTTATGACTTGTTGGAACCAATATCCTGATTTCTCTAGCGGCACGAATGAGATTTATCTTACTTTGTCTATTTTAGAGCCTAAAACTAAGTACTCATTGACTTTAGTGGACTTTCCTTCAAGACAAGCTTGGAATAAAATTTTGTTACCTCCGTTATGCCGATAAAGTCTATATGGAACTTAAGTTCGTGTTGTTGGATTTTCATTTTGAGTTTGTGCTAAATTGTGGTTTTCCAGTTCATTTATGGCTTAATTTGGAGCTTGGGTGGTCTTTTCATGTTTGGTACTTCAGAATGGAATTTAGACACTTCCATCAGCCTCGGAAGGGTGATTTTAGGCTAGTAAGATTGTTGTTATGTTTCTTGGATTGCTCGGTGTCATTTTGAGTACCTTGATGGATTAGTGCAAATTCGGTATTTCTTGGTTTCAAGGGTTATTTTTATCAAATGACCTCAGTTGATCATTTTGATGAGTTTTTTAGATCCAGAATTTTGTTTCCATGGTGTGTAAATATTTGGTTTATTGAAATTGGACTCGAAATACACATTCTAGAACCTCAAAGTTCATGATTTTCAGTTGTTGTGAAATTGCAGGCACAAAGCCACCCCAAAAAAGGGTTAGGTTGCACCTACGAGGAAGCCACAACATCCTAGGTTTCTCCCCCTATAATAATTACCCCAGCAATGGAAGTCCTAGGGACACTTTTGTCACCCCAGTGTCCTAAGTTTTTCCCAGTGACGCCGCCCAAGTGACCCCGATTCCACCACTGCAAGAATTACAAAAACTATAAATAATTGCAACCCCTTTCATGTTGTTCTTTTTACAAAGTTTATTTCCATCTATTATCCAATTTATGTGGTGATACTCTGTGGAAAGTTCATCAATTATTATAGAAAAAGTCCCCAAAGGTTTCCCTTCCCTTTCTCCACTATCGGTAAGTCTCTTTTCTTATTAATGTAATGAAAATAGGTTTCCTCTATTGATAACCAAACTAAGAAAAACATAAGATTTGTGACTATATTCAAGTTTAATGGATTAATTCTCGTTCTATGAATTATTCTACCTTGCAATTATTGTTCCGTCGTTGAATTTCTTCATTTTATTTATAAAGCATGAATCTTTTCCCTTTAATCAAATCTATCCCGAGCTGATTTGAAACGGCCTTTCCCTTTCCTAAATTGTGCTCATTTTCGAAGTACGGGTCCCAAATGATTCTAGAAACCCCATGATAAATTTTATTTTCAATTTCAGTAAGTGGGGCCTGTAGGCCCATTTTAAGCCCAACCCGAAACTTAGAATAAATTATATTGTTAGGCTTGTTTTGATTCCAAAATTCTTATTATATGAGTTTCAGAGCCGTTAGAGATCATTTGCTATCAGATGGGTTAATATCTGAGATTTGCAACATTTTGTTTGTTGGACGACAGGTAGGCTCCTTGGGGCTGTCTCTAGGTATATAGCTTTGATAATTGCACTAAATAGCATACATGTGTAGGGTTTCTAGGTTTTTATCGTATACTTGGACCACTTTTTCATTCCATCCCCTATTTTTTCACGACATTGGCCTTTGGTGAAATAAGACACCTATGACTTAGAATTAGCCTTGTGATGGCTTTAGAGTGACTTTGGAAGTAATAAAACACCGATGCGTGGGTTGGTTTTGGGTTTTGCTCCGGGTTTGGGTTGTTGTAATGTGTAGCTAGTAGTAGCTTAGTTACTCCTATGCAGGGTATATGTTAGCTATAAATATAGATGTATTGATGTGTTATGCATTCATTCTATAAGAGGCTGAACTACAGACTACATTTTTATAGTGTATTGGGGTTGGGGCCCATATCACCACTTGATTTTGATGTTGTGGACGCTAGGTATTAATAATATAGACAATGACATAACATATGGTAACTTGGAATATTCTAATAATAATATAAGTTAAAGGGACTTTTAAATATTCTAGACTTCGTATTATTTTGAGCACCCGTTAGTACTGTATTCACTTGTTTTATTCCACACTTCACACCCTAGCACAGAAAAATATCATTTGACTAGTTAATGCGAGGACTTGACTCTGAATATGTTCATTAGTGAATACAATCGCTGGCACTTGAGCACATCATTCTAGGTTAGTGAGTACAAATTTTTGACACTTATCAAATCTGTTAGTTTGTAGACTTTGATTATACTTGTTCCCTTAAGAACGTTGGTGACACTTATATTGAGGTGTTTGATGTCTTGACTTACCGAGATTACGACTTGATAATACTATTGTTATGAGGCATTAGATGCCATATCGTAAAACCTTTGAGGCTCTGTGACTTACGAATATGAGATTATGATGATGCTAGATATTGTATATGGTGGGTGTACCTCCGTGGACCTTGGATCTAGGCTATGATGACCGGAGGAGGGGCATCCAACAGAGACAGGATATACGGGAACTAGGATTAGCCTTCCATGGATCCTTCCTTTGGGATAATGGGTATCAGAGGAGGAATTTATACAGGACTTTTTACTTCATGGTGTGTGTTTACTTTTCTGCTATTGTTTTCTTCAGTGTACCCCTGGTCGTATGGGAGGCCAAAAGTACATTAACACTAGAAAATCCCCTGGTCGTATGGGAGGCCTATGGGCGAGCGTGGTTTTTTGTACACTACCATTCTTATGGGGGATTTCTAGTGTTAATGTACTTTCTGTATTTACTATATATATGTGAGACTGCCTTGCTACATGGGATATTTTTGTGAAACATCATTTGGCTATTCATTCCAATCTTATGTCGTCCATGTTCTCTCCCTGTCTACTTATCTGTCTCTTTGATTATTTACTATTGTTGTTTATTTTATCGTTTCAAGGATTGTAGGTGCGTTTCCTTCTTTCTCTTGAGATCCTGTTATGATTTTAGCTATCGAAGATATGTCTATTTGTTTAGATGATTTTCATATAAGTAGCTAGCTTCATATTGTACGAATTGCTTTGGTGACCTTACTTTCTTGTATTCCTTTATTTACTGCTTTTATGATTGTTATATGCCTAGTGGGCCCTCAAAGCCTACTGGGTACAGGTTGCTTCGGTGACTTGTACTCATACTACACTTGTTCCCATGGAGCATAGCCGAGTACTAGCTCCCAACGTTGATTTACGGATTGCCTCTTGTGCCTACTTGTTGATACTTTCAGAGATACAGGGTGAGCTTGAGGTCCAGTTGTTCTTACTTTCTCTTCTAATTAGACTTGCCTCTATTGTATTTTTAGTGACATATATATATTAGCCTTTTGTTTATATCAGTACTTAGAGGCTTTATTTTATTTACACTGATACAGGGTTTTGTGAGTTTATTTATTTTGTTATTATATTTCGTTATTGTTTTCATATCCCCTTTGCTTTATACCTTGTTATTATACTTGTGCATTATATTATTGTTGATGGTATCCTTTAGCTTTGGCTTCGGGCTACAGGTTTGATTCTCCTACTAGTGGATAGTAGGTGTCATCATGATCTGAGAAATGGGATCATGATAAATTGGTATCAGAGCAATAGGTTCGTCTGGTGTCAGTGTACAATGTCTAGTAGATTCCTGCGAATCAGTGTGGAGACATCCGTGGATTATCCTCGGGAGGCTATAGTGACATGTAGGAATGTGACCTCTCCTTTTGAATCCGTCTTCGTGCGTAAATCCTAGATAGTTTCTTGAAAATTTCCAGTCAATCTCTTCACTTTTTTATAGATGCCGCATACACGATCTTCAACAACTAAGAAAACAACTCAAGTTTCAGCCAGAGCACTTGCAGAAGTGAATACTCCTGCTACTATTCTAGAGATTCCACCAGTACCTGCAACACCAGGACCCACGATGTTGCTTTCACCACCTACCAAATGCATGGGGCAACTAAGCATTGGTGGAGGTATTTTGTTGTATGCAGACCATTAGGTTCACCTTAGATGACTTGGATCGAGTTCTATGTGGTTTTATAGAGAAAGTTTTTATCGAGGGCTGAGTGAGAGCTCTTGAGGTTTAGAGAGCTTGAGTATGGATTGTTTTCGACGGCTGAGTATTAGGCTCGATTCCACCATTTTTCATTTTATGGTATGGAGTTTATGCCTACTGAGGTGGAGAGAGTCTGTAGATTTTCTTATGGGTTGATAGACAGGCTCCATGAGGATGTGCCTTTTCTACTATCTGATGATCGAACTTTTTAGGCAGTGGTGGATCATGATAATTCCATAGAGACCCTCTATCGCATGTCGCGCCAGCATAGTGATTAGAGATAGAGGCATTAGGGGGGGCTGTGGTCAGCCACAGATGTTCAGGGCCAGTTTAGCAAGTCGGTCCAGGCTTTACTTTAGGTTTTAGCATCATCTCATCAAATTTTTCATGCACCATCTCCATCATAGTTTTCATGTGGTTCTAGATTCTCTCATTATGATGGTCAGATGGGTTTTGGTAGGGCTTTTCGTCAGAGTAGGCCATCAGGGCCATGTTTTAAGTGTCGTGTTGTGGGGCACTTTGCTAGAGCATGACCCTAGCGGGGTACTATTCAGCTTGATTCCCAGCATGTTCAGCCTTTGAGATAAATTCCTCCACCGTCTAAAGTGGGGCACAGATTGGTTCTCATAGTGGTGGCTAATGTGGTACGATCAGTGGTTTCGTTGGTGTTTGTGCTGGTGGTGATCGCTAGTTTTATGATTTTCCAGCTAGACCAGAGGCGAAAGCCTCATATATGGTGATTACATGTGTGACTTATATGTGTTCTACACCTGCATCAACTTTATTTGACCTTGGATCCACTTGTTCTTATGTGTCTACTTATTTTGCACCCAATTTGGGGTTGACTAATAAGATGTTATCAGTATCTATATGTGTTGCTACCCCTGTAGGGTATTCTTTAGTAGTATATCAAGTTATCAAATCATGTATGATTTTTGTGAGTGAGCTGCATACTTGGGCTTATTTGATGTTATTAGATATTTTGGATTTTGCTATTATACTAGGCATGGATTGGTTGTCCCCTCTTTTGCGGCTTTAGATTATTATGCCAAGACCATAACCTTAGCTGTGGCTGGTGCATTGCCAGTTTTGTGGAAGGGTTCTAGTAGTCGCGCACTGATCATAGGCAGATTTAACTTCCAGAAAGCCACATAACTCGTATTAATTGACTTTATTTTGAGAATAATTGTACAATAGATGATGTTTTCGTAGT
>JBDJHY010217190.1:0-11280 GCA_039654485.1 Withania somnifera | reverse complement strand
TTAGCCTTCTTTATGGACTTCATATATTGGTTAAATTATATGATAGTTATTGCAATAATAGTACATTGTGTTGATATAATAATTTCTATTAACTATGTAATAGTTAAAAGATAAAAATTGGAAAAACAAATTAACTTGAGTCAATCTATGAGAACATTATTTTGATATTTATGGTGATATTCAGGGATTGGGGTGCACTCCAACACATAATGATGCTATCCCGGGTACTAGATCACAATTCGAAACTCAAGGGAGAATAAAATGAAATAAAAGATATTCGGAATTCTACAAAAACTTGCTGATTTATGGACAACAAGGGACTTGACACCCTCACCTCCCAATTGAATTTATAAGTCAAATAAAAATCCCAAAATCAATTAACTAGAGAAACCAACTTGAATCCACAAGTGGTAAATTTTTTGATTAATTGAAAAAGAAGTTATGAAGCAACCACAAGAATCCACACCCAATTGCTCAACTACGATTATGCTAAAGGATTCTAAAGTCTATAAGTATAAGATTTCAAGCTTTCTCTATATGAATTCATCAAAGTCTACTTGGAAAATTGAAAGAGAAACTATTTATACTAGTCTACTTTTTAATTATTATACTTGAGCCCAAAGTGACTCGATATGTCAAAATAGTCCTCAAATCACAAAAAGTGACCTCTGTGTGGAGACGGCAGACCACCTTCAAGGAAAAAGGTATGTATTTGGCTGCCATTTCTAGCTGTCGTATTGGTCAATGAGTACACTGACCTTCATGTGGAGACGTAAAATAGCCCTCAAGGATAGAATTACGGATTGACCATCGTATGTGGCTATTATTCTGGATAGTGAGTTGGAAGTCGCCTATTTCTTGCGGATCATATCCTCCCATACATTGTATTTCACCAATTGGGGTTTGTACAAGGTTCACCATGCATCATTCTTCCAAATTGTGTCTTGCAAAGCCTTTAGTTCCTTAGCTTGACTCCTTGTGAATGGTCTTGAAGGGTGGGTGCTATCCATGCTCATAGCATCCTCTCCTTCTTGAAAAGGATTCATCATCAAATCCATGATCTCACCTACACCACAAGGAGACAAATCGTGTATGTTGACCATATTATGAACATTATACTCACCTTGGAGGTTGATTTTGTCTGTGTTGTCATTGATACATTGGAGTACTTTCAAAGGGTCACCACCCCTTGGTTAGATACTAGGAAAAGTTCTAGTATCTTGGTTATTATGCAATAATAAAGTTGTGTTGACAAGGCACATTAGAAAGAATCCCTCGTCAACTCCTTTCAAGTACTTGTTTAGTTTGGACACCATGTACACTTTCTTGGTTTTGGCCAACTCTTAATATTTGGGGTTCTCACTTCCTTCCCCCTACCTCTATCACCTTTGTTTTCTCCCATTGTTCCTTCATGATCCGATAGCCTTCACTTACTTTATATGGGGTAATTGGTTTGAGAATATGTTTAAGAACTCCAAATACAAAGGAGTATTTATTGGTCCTTCCTTGATAAGTGACGACTCTATTAAATTTCCATAGCCTTCATAGCAGTAATGCCAACATTGGTACAATATCACATACAAGTTCATATTGGTACTTAACATTGCTAAACTTGAGGCTCACTTGCTTGAGACATTTATCTCACCACTCTCATTAAGAAATCGAATCTTTTACGGATTAGGATGCTTTCTTGTAGGAAGTTGTAAATGTTTAATCAAGGCAAGGCTCACCACATTGGTGCAACTTCCACTTTCAATGATCAAAGCATAAACTTGGTTTATAACCTTGCACAGAGCACGAAACAAATTTTCTCGTTGATCAAGTTCTCCCCTTTCAACGACCCCCATAATCTTCCTCACCACACATGACAAATGACATTCACCTGTAAAAGGTCATCCTCATCACTAGGTACTAGAGGGTCTATCCTCCTCATAATCACACAAAAAATGTAGTTCTCCATCACAAAATCTTCCACCTCTTCCGGGGATCCATTTCTATCCTCTTCTTCTTGATCATCACCTCCATTTTCTTCATCTTGTTAATCATCACTGTTGGTTTGGTAGCCATCGCGGAAGGCTAGGATTGTTCTCCCATTGTTGCACTTACAAGCAATGTGCCCTTGTTATGACCCAAAAATTGGGTTGTGTTCGCGTCTACATCTTACCTATAGACAAGCCTAATTTTGGCCCAAATCAAGTAGTGGTCGGCATTAGAAAGTACCCAAACAAACAAAAAGGAGGAGATAAAGAGAAGAAGTATGAATAGGACACAAACAACACATTACTAAACATAAATCTCCAAAACTTGGTGTCATGGTTATGGAGCATCTATATACAAAAAGTACAAAATACAACCCACGATGAGGAAAAACTATAAAATAGCTACCCAAGATCCAACTAGGATAACTCTAATACTAGAAGAAAAACCAGCAAGGACACCATCTGCTCACCGAATCTCCTAAAATCAAGCCAGCTATGCACACGATCGCGTCCATCCAGATGACTCATACTAGGACCTGCATCAGGAAAAGATGCAGAAATGTAATATGAGTACAAAAACAAAGAGTACCCATAGGCATCATAGGGCGACCACAAAAAACTAGCATAAGAAAAATAAAGAGTGGCCTATGAAAAATAGCACAGGGACATATAATAGGTAACAAGAACTATATAACTACAACAATGGTTATTAAGTGCAGGAAAAAATCAACTACCAGTGGGTATGGTACCAGCTAACAAGTATAAAGAAGGGCTATCATCGGGGTATGGCACCCAAGACCTGAGCCACCAATGACTCATTACCAAACTTGACATGTACCTAAAGCTCTAATGTGACAACACAAAGAAGGACCAATAATAAAGTGTGAAACCATCAACTAGTTAAACTAACAACAAATACAATAAGTGCAAGAATGCTACTAATCAAGGACATAAGGAACAACCAAAGTCTACTAGCAAATAAACCTGGCGAGCATCCCATACTACCTGTAGGTACACTAAAACAACTAAGTAAATCAACATGTACTCCCTCCATAAGCCCTGAAGAGTACAACTAAACGCGAAAGATATAGTGCACGAGGGTGATGATAAGTAAATAGTGCCCGTACTCACCCTCCCCAGTACGAGACTCTACTAGAAGTGGACCTACGAAAGCTGCCTCATATACTTACCCAACTTACCCAGTATAGCCTTCCTCCGGCCATCGTACATATCCCAGGAATGGCGCCCCAGGTCGGAGGTTCTTGGAGAGATCCAATAATACATACAAAAATCTTCGTGAAAAGTCATCCAATGCTATAGTCATTAGGGCTAAGAGACCAAAACTCGGGCTAAGCCCGTTTATCATATCTCAGTGGAAACCCAAATCAAGCAATTTAGGTACTATCCAAATTTCAATAACACTCAACTGTTGACATGTAGAAAATATCTAGAAATCATCATGATCATGAGAAAATATCGTTAGATAGTATGAAAAAATATCTCCATACTTCTCATAAGAGCAGTCGTGGAAGATATAAGTATTTATAGAAATCAATTCTCGATTATTTCTCTATCAAAACCAAGTTACCTTTTAACATGTTTAATGCATGTTCGTTACAAAATCTAATCAATAACTTAAACTGGTCTAAGACTGCTAATTGAAATCTATAGCCCTAGTCACAAGGTATAACCTCTCCTAGCCCAACCATGGCTCGAGCCACAACTGACTGTAAAAAGATGCCACAACTATCCATAGGGCACCGATTAAGGGCCAACACATACATATAGGGAGATATAAAGAAATTTTATAGATCAACCAAGAACCATCCGCTCAAAACCTCACACCGAGCTAAGTTACAATATCATACACAAGGCTGCAAACCATCCAACACAATTGTACGCGGCTAAGTATAATATCATCACATAAGGAAGCTAACACTATAACATAGCCGTCCCCAGATAGCTATGATATGGAGGGCCACAGACACCCTTATAAACCTAATATCTCAAGTAGAATGCAATATAATTAACCTACCTAGATCAGCTATAAAGCCATCAACCTAAATGTGGGGAAAGCTACTAAGCTTTATCCTTAGTATAATCCCTCCCCAACCTCACTATAGTCTAGAGTCGGCGTATAACAATACGAATCAAAGGTGTTATTCCACCCTAATAAAACTACATTCCAGATTTGGCATAAGTTAAGTGGGTAGGGAAAATAGCCCTAGGATAAGTAGTTAAGATATGAGCTAGCTAAATAGGCCATAGGTCGGAAGAATAAGCATATCGGGGCCTAACTAGTCATCCTAGCCCCAAGATAGTGCTTCACCATTATACTAAGCTAATACCCAGTTTGAAGAAAGTAGACCATAGACTATCTAAAACTTGGCAATATCCTCGAGAAACATTCCCCAATGTCCAAAACTCACGTACGAAGATCGAAATCCTACGAGTCTTGCAAAAACATAACCCACATGTCAATACAAGTAAATACAAGACCCATATTTCTATATAAATAGCAGGGTAAAAATACTGACTAAAAGTGGGTTCGAAAACTATAATAGCACAGAACATGGAAATATTTATACCAATATAAAGCATAACTTGTACATTATATGGTACACAATATGGATCCAATTAATGGTAGAAATCAAATATGTAAGCCCAAAGAGTTTATATAATGAAGAATTATTCGGTAAAAACTGTTGTAGAACTACTGGGATATGATTTCATAGAGTGAAACTTCAAATTAAACCTCTAAAAGAACCTAATCAAGCTCAGATTTCATGGAAAATTTGAGAGAAAAAGATTAACTTTCTTCCAAAATGAAGAAGGATATATATATATATATATATATTTGCCAGGTGACCTTCGCGATTGTTTCCAAACGCCATGCGATCGTGAACCTATACCTCAGGCCTATGAGTCACGATGCACCGCCACACGATTGCAATTACCAAAGGACCTGGGCTATGCGATGGAAACCAAGGCCATGCGATCGCGATGCTTTATCCCCAAGCTAGCATCAATTTGAATATTTGAGGCTCAAAATTGAAATAAAGTCTGATTTCAGCAATCTATATATGAAATCTTCATGTAATTGATGTTCTAAACTCAACGAAAGTGATGAAAATGATATTCGAGATCATATGGATTGAGTAAGCCTAAAAAAGTTGGAATTATAAAGGAATTATCTATAATAACAACTAGGGACCCAACCCATCAATCCCACCAAGTATTGAACGACTTGGAGAAGTTATAAGAATACTCCAAGTACAAGAGAGTATCAAAAACATAAAAATGATATCGAGGGTCATTGGAACATCCCCCACTACAAGATCTTTCATTCGTGAAAGTTAAGGACAGAAGTGAGCACCTAGTACCGTGAGCCTCACAAAGAATAGTTTGAATCAACTCATCAACACTAGGAACACAAATATGACTTCCTATCCACAATCCCCCGCCAGACTCTATTAATGTACCACTGTAATTACCTCTTAAAACGAACTCTCGAATATGAACTAAGGGTCTATCCTCATACTGTCGCTATCGGATCTGATCTAACAGAGTAGGTCTAGTATCAACATGAGGAAGGACCTTGCTCGAATTAGATATGTCCAACTGGACCAAATGGTTAGCCATTGATTGAATGCCTAATTCTAGACGCTTCTTTGAAGCCAAGGTAGAAGCCAAACTACACATACTAACCGCCTTCCGTCTTAAGGCGTCTGCAACCATATTCACCCTAGCTGGATGGTATAGAAAACTAATGTCATAGTCTTTCAGAATCTCTATCCATCTCATCCGTCTAATATTGATATCTCTCTAACTCAAAATATACTACAATGATTGGTTGAAATCTCATAATGAACACCATAGAGGTAATGTCTCCAAATCTTGAGTGCGAAAACTACCACTGCTAACTCCAAATCATAGGTGGGGTAGTTGCGCTCATGAACCTTTAATTGACATGAAGCATATGCAATGACTCAACCCTATTGCATCAACACATATCCCAAACCAATACTAGAGTGTCACGACCCAATTTTGTAGATCATGATGACACCTACTTACCATCAGTAGGAGAACCAATCCCGTAGTCTTAAACATGAAGCGGATGACTACTATATCAAATGCAAAAAGCACAATGTAATAATCAGAAGATAAATAAATAAAAAAGTTTTAAAGAATCAAAGTACATGCCCAAAAACTAGATATTAGTGTCAAACGAACCACTAAGTACAGAAACATGAAATCCAAAATGTCTAATATCTAGTACAACTATGTCTCTGAAATACATAGAGATCAAATAAAATGCTAATGCCGAAGAGAAGCAAGTAAAATTCGGATGCCAAGCTCACCCTGAATCTCTGAAGTAAGATGTAAATTGTACAAATAGCTGACTGTGATAATAGTTGGAAACCTAGACTCAGATCTACACATATACAAGTGTAGTATGAGTACAAGCTACCGAAGAAACCCATACCCAATAGACTTCGAGGACCCACTAGGCACATAATAATAATAAAAGCAGTAAATAACATAATACAATAAAAAGGTCTTGGAAGTAAATAGTACAACAAGGGAAAGCTAGCTACTCAAATAAGAATCAAGTACAAGTAGACATGTATTGCTAGCTAATCACATAAATGAAATGTATTGCTAGCTAATCACATAAATGGATCTCAAGAAATGAAGGTAGCATACCCAGGAATCCTTGAAAAAATATATGTGAATAATAATACAATAAACCAGGAGTCAAAAGCAGATAGGAGTAGAACATGGACGGTATATCGGTAACCTCAAGGAAAAGAGAAAATGACTGCATAAGGGTGTAAGGCACTAAAATCCTAACCTCATACATGAACTAACAACTAACCAACAATAATAGTTAAGCAGTAATAGAATAATAAAGTAATACAAATAAATATTATAAAGTCCCCTAGAAAGAAGTACAGCGTACACCACAAAAACACTATCACTGTAGGCCTTACATCTCAGCCAGGGTACACTGAAGAAAACAAGTGCAAAAAATAACACAATACGTGAAGTAACTAATCCCGTGTACGTCACCCGAAGGTAGGTCCACGGGAGTGCATCACCACGTACTATAACGTTATCATAACCTCACATCCCAAATCACAAAGCCTCAAGGGTCTCAAGTCTGGCTTCTCATGCCTCATATTAATAGTATTGTCAAGCCCTACTCAAGTCAAGGCGTACACTGCCTATATATCATAGTATCACCAATATTCTCAATAGATTATGTATCATCAAGTTTCCAAACTAGTAATGTGAAAGATATCAAATACCGTACTCACTGTTGTATGACAGCGAAATTAAGTCCCAGCGGCTGTACTCACTGCCGATCTGGGCCAGACTCAAGTGTCAACATTAATTAGTGAGATGGTAATTCCCAGTGCTAGGTTGTAAAGCCTAGGCTAAAATAAGTAGAAATAGTATTACCGGGTGATTGATACAATACCGAGTCTAAAATAGTTAAAATTCCATTTATTTTTATTAATATCAAATATTCTAATTTATCAACTTGTAAAATTATTCCTTATTATTATCAAATCAGTCTCTAGCCTCGGTGGCTCAAGTGTCAAGTGGTGATACTGACCCAGCCCCAATGCACTCTCATTAGAGCCATAGGCCCAAACTCTCATGTCATGAATGCACAACACATCAAAAGTATATATATATAAACATATGATCATGTAACATCAACATCCTATGCCCTGCACAGGTATGTTTAGTCAATTTCTAAGCAATGATAACATATCAATCAAATGCCGAAATATAAATATAAATATTAACATGGAACAAATGGAAGAACGACATGGGATAACTATATCCATATAGATACCCAACCCATGGATGCTATTTAGTACAATTATTAAAGCTATAAGCCCAGAGACAGCCCCACGGAGCCTACCTGTCGTCCGACGATAAAGCATTGCAATGTCAAGAATCTTACTTCAATTAACGTCAAATGATCTCCGAATGATCTGAAACATGATTCAAATTACTCTATATGTTAATATGATTCTAACAGTATTATATATGCTAAGTTTCAGACTGGTCCTAAAACTGGTTTACGGGCCTCGCTCACCAAAACATAAAATAAACTTTATTATAGGGTCCCTAACATCATTAGGATCCGTGCTCCTAAAATTAACCACAATTCAAGTGCAGGAAGGGCTTCATAATAGCCCATACATATTTGACCTTAATGTGGTTAAAGATGCAATTTTGAGGAATTAAATGTGTGAAATACGATGTATTAATAATCCTAGAAGCAATGTATACTCAATTATCAAAGAATTACTAAAAAATATACAGATTATGGAATGATTGTACCAATTTCAACAAGTGGGGTTCATCAATAGAGGAATTAAGAAATTGAAGAGTTTTTGAGAAATAATTCAAAGAAGAATCTTACAAAATTGCATAGAAGTCGAAGGAAATAATATGTGGAATGATCTCCGCATTGCAATGAGGTTTGGGATGGTTTTTTTTGCTCAAATATGGGTTAGAACTCAGTGTTGTTGCTGAAATAAAAATCTGGGGTTCGTGTAGGAAATTATGTAATTGTTAGTGGCCTTACTCATCGTGATCGTGTGGTCATACTAAGCGATCGCGTAGAGTTCTGAAGAATAGCCATCACGATCATGTGAGGTGCTTTGCAATCGAGTAGAGTAAACTAACTTGTTTTCATCGTAATTGCATAAGCCAGCCTCATGATCGCGAAGCACAATTACACAATAAAGCACAATCGTGTGGGAGACTATTGGATCACATAGAAATTCTTGCCTAAAATCATTATTCTGGAGCTACTAGAAGAATCAAAAAATTTGATCCGACACTCTGAACACCAAGTTACATCCAAAGCTCCACTTTATGCTTTAAACTTAACTAAATCCACAATTTGGCCTAAATAGCACACAAAAACTCCAAAACACAAACTTAAGGTCAATCTCAACTTTATTTAGCATTTCAAAGCTAACAGAACTATCAAAATTTAACTCCGAGATCGTCTTGAAGGAAAGTTGACTTTGGTCAATGAGTACTTAGTTTTAGGCTCTAAAATAGGTAATTTGAGATTTTTCTCTATTGAGTCGCCAGGGATCTGAACTACTGGCCCCAGAAAGTCATAAATGACCTGGGGAAACTGCTGAAATTCTTTAGAATACAAAACATCACATAGTTATCATAAATGACCATGAGGGTTATTATACAAAGGCATCATAATTAATTGTATATGGTTAGCCCTCAAATGGAAGTTTCAATGTTGGTTGAAGTGAGAAACTCTTTGAGCTTAGAAAGTTAGGCCTGATCATCAAAAGACAACATCTTTCCTGGTTAATTTAGGCATGGGATATTTTTTAGATTAAAAGCCTTTCATGAATCATTTCAATGGCCTACTAATCCAAAAAACCTGCAGACCTCAAAGGTAGTAGTGGGTTGAGGCCAATCACGTACAACAGAAACCTTCGCCGGATCTACACTAATACCAGTAGGAAATACAGCAGGCCACAAATACAATAAAATCTAACAAAAAAGCACATTTTGAGAACTTTGCATAAAGCTGCCCATTCCTCAAAGTCTGGAGTGTAACTCTTAAATAATCCTCGTGCTACTCCCGACTCCACAAGTAAACCAGGATATCATTAATAAACACAATCATAAAAGAACTGAGGTATGGTCTGAAAATTTGGGTCATGAGATCCATATATACGGTTGGGGCATTAATCATCCAAAATGGTATAATCAAAAACTCATAATGTCCATATCGGGTCCAAAAGGCAATCTTCAGGATGTTCCCAACTTGAATCCTCAGCTTGTGATAACCCGACCTCAATTCAATCTTCGAGAACACTTTAGCACCCTAAAGTTGATTAATGAGGTCACGAATCCATGACAAAGGATACTTATTCTTAATGGTAACTTATTCAACTGCATGTAATCAATATACATGCATATAGTCACATCTTTCTTTTTCACAAATAATACCAGAGAGCCCCACGGTGAAACACTAGGGCAGATAAAGCCTCTGGTAGTCAAATCCTAAAGCTGAATGTTGAGCTCCTGGAGCCATGCGTAAAGGTGCAACTAAAATATTTCTAGTACCCGGCTCAGCCTCTATAGAAAAATCTTCAACACACTTGGGTGGGAGGCTAGACAACTCATTAGGGAAAACATCAGGGAACTCTCTAACAATGGGTAGAGACTCAGGGGAAGGAGGATCAACATAACATCATGAACATAGGCTAAATAAGAAGTACAACCCCTAGCCAAAAAATGTACCCGCCTACATACTGGATACCACTGGCACCGGAGAGTGGCTATTAGGGTAGGTCTGCCATACTATCAGAGAAACACCAGGAACAGAGAAGGTAACGATCTTGGAAAAACAATCCAGGAATGCATGATAAGGGGATAGTAATTACATGCCCAGAATTACATCCAAATCAACCATTTTTAGAGCCACAAGATCATCCTTAGTGTCCAACCCTTGTACAGTCACAATACACACTTAGTGAATCTGATCTGTTATAACAGGCTCACCTATGGGAGTAACCACACTCATGGGACCGACAGTGGCTCACAAACAACACCTAAATGGGGTGAAAAGTACATGGATACATAGAAATATATGGAACTAGGGTAAAATAGTAACAAGGCTTATTGCTGACAAACAAATAACATACCTATAACTACTGCATCAGAAGCCTCTTCTCAGGTTCTATCAGGTACGGCATAAAACTGACAGTGCCTAATGCCTTATTGACCTCCTCCTCTATCCCCTCCTATGCCTCTATGGACTACACCATGACTGCCTTGGGCCATTGCCTGACCACCTCTAACCAGCAGCAATACTGTCTGTAGGGACTCGGTGGTCTACATTGCTAGCTGGATGGCCTGACGTTGTGGATAATCTTTAACATAGTGATCTATCTCACCATACTCAAAACACCCATGATATGCCTCGATCAGAACTATCAACTGTACTACCCTGGCCATCATAACCCTAAACCCTAGTAAATGTGCCCCTAATGGGATAGATACTCTGGATGCCGCTGGCTAACGGTATGGAGGACTAAACTGGTCTACTAGGCTGCCCTTGATATCACTGCCACAACTACTATTAAGGTGCATTTCTATCATACCATGCCCTAGAAGATTGAGATCCTCTAAAATTTCCTTGGTTGCTCTGCCTCTTGTCGCTGCCCTCTTGGGCCAAGTGAAGACACCTCCCCATGCTATAGGCATGATCAAAAGTAATAACTCAACGTAT
>JBDJHY010217180.1:0-11280 GCA_039654485.1 Withania somnifera | reverse complement strand
CCATGTATTTTGGAGATACAGTTGTATTAAACCTATTTCAATTTTATTATTTTCTATACTTAGTGTTCATTTGACACCGATACCCTGCTTTTTGGGTGTTTAATTGATTCTTGAAAACTTTCGCACTTATTTATCTTCTGTCTTTTTGATATACTTCCACATTTGATATAGTAGAGCTCCGCTTTGGCTTCGGACTATGGGGTTTGGTTCTCCTACTGGTGGTATAGTAGGTGCCCTCATGATAAAATCAGGTTGTAACACACACCAGGGCAAATAAATTCCTTGTTGAAGAGGTCTTCTTATTTATATTTTATATCCCTAAGCTTAGATGGTTCCATTCTATATTATTGAATGAAAATGGGCTGAGTTCCTAAAAATGAGGTCTATGCCAAAGTCTATCTCCATATTAGGAGGGACTATGGGTAAATCCTCAAGAAACACATCTCCACACTCCCTGAGAACTCAATCCAAATAAATAAGTGAAGTCTCAAACTCGATTCTTGGACTCAAGATAAATGATAGATACACCCCTTAGAGATCATCCTTATAGATTAGAGGTACTAAATGAACCTACCTTTAGGAACAACCCTACTCCCTTCCCACTCAAGGGGTACTAAGTGAACCTACGTTTAGGACAACTCTATTCCTACAATCAATAAAATCGTGGCATGGATTGAGCCAATCCATGCCTAGAATGACATCAAAATCTACCATGTCTAACTCATGAAAATTGGTTGGAACTACTATCCCCATAGTCGATTCTAGAAATATACGATAGAACTTCTCAACTACTATATAGTTCCCAATAGGATTTGACACAAAAAATAACTCAAATAAAACCTCAAGATCAGCATTAAACTATCTAGATGAAAATAGAGATACAAAAGACAAGTTAGCTCTAGGGTCTAACAATACATATACACTAACACCATCCATATCAAACATAATTGTCACCTCATCAACTGATTGCTCCTGATAATGTCTGGAGCTAAAAGAATATAATTGATTCTAGCACTGACCACCACCGGTATTAGTGGAAGCGCCTTGTTGAGATAGGTGGGCTTCCAGAGTTGTTGTTGTAATAATTAGCTCTGCCATTTTCACCTCCCTTCTTATCCATGGGAAATCCCTAATCCAGTGACCTGGCTTACCATAACCAAAACACCACTTCGAAGGGAAATATCTCAAAGTATAACCTGTTTGACTATATCCAAAGCACCCATCCTGTCTAAGAATATAAAAATCAGGATTTTTATTACCATATTTATTACATAATTGATAAGTACACCCTCTTCTCACTGCCTTAAGAAGCTATCTGAGGCTTCTTACGATTCTAAGGTTGTTTGAAATTCTAAGTAGGGTCACTAAAAGAAGAAGGGGTTTGGTCCCCTAGAAGTCTGTTGATACTTCCTATGACCCCACCTAGATTGGGTTGAATGAACTTTGATTGGTCAATCTTGGCCCACTTACTCTGATTACTTTCCCTCAATATGGTCTTATTCGTCTCAACCTACTCAAGATGGACCAGCAATCTTTTGATCTCTATGTCACTAGTCAACATATTTTCTCTTCTTTCATCGATCAATTATTTAGAGATGTTTGACATGAACATGTCCATTTATTATGCATATCCGTAACATCTCAGGAGCATACCTAGAGTGATAAATCTCATCCCATACTTCCTAACCCTCTCCTGCTTCTTGTCCCTTTGAAAACCTACCCATATGCCTCCTAAAACTCATCCTAAGAAGTAGAAAGTTCTCCAACCCCTCTATTCTTCTTCTAAAGATCATACTAAAACCTAGTGATATCTTTCAGCCTATAACAAATTAAGTCTAACCTGTTCACCTCCAAAACCCTTATCAGCTCACAAATCCACTTAACCTTCCCCATAAAGTTATATGGGTCCTCATCAATTATAGAACCAAAGAATTCAAGATAACTCAACCTCAAGTACTCTCTCATCCTCACAACTCCTACATAAAAAACTAGCTGAACTAACGGCGTAAGGGCTAGTTACTGATCTTGTGCACACACAGTCCAGTCAATTAGGTGCATCATATTCACGAACACTTTATTGGTGATATTTTTTGGCTTCTCTGGCTTTGGAGCTGATGGGGCCTGATTCTACTAATTCTGGTTCCTAGACTAGTGAGCGAGCTGTCTTTGCAGAAGCGTGATGTGAAATTCATAAAGCATGTGTTAGAATAGAAATATGAATCTAAACTCCCAAGAACAAAAGTGATCATAGAAAAAGGAAATATTTCCTACATGCTTAGCAGCTTCTCGATTATAAGCATTCTACAGTTCATACCTATAACTAAGACTCTACCTAAAGTTGGAATTCAAACATATACGAAGACTCAATAAACAAAATTCTCTGATACTAAGTTATTCATGCCCAAGAGTCACCCGGCAGGACCGACATCATTAGCAGCTAAGTTGCCTCAGTTTCCTTAGATGTATCATTAGCTCATGTCTGTCTCTATCACCATACTTAGTGGAAAATATATTATAGCAATAATAATATAAATAAATGTTGAACCTCACTCAATCAAAGTATATAATAATAAGTAATGAGCACCGATATCCCAATGCTATCACAATCTACGTCTAAAAGTATCTAACAACTAAATAAGAATAAACTAGGACAATGTACTTAGATGGAAAAAAACAATAATAATAGTGCTATCTCAAAAGTATGAGCTCTAAAATATTCTAAAAAATAAATAACTCTAAAAAGTTCTCAAATCAAGTAGGAACTTGCTACTTCACTTCTAGTCTTCTAGGAATGAGGATCTGAGTCAACCAAAAGTGTCAAGATGGCTGGCCGAATCTACATGTATGAAAGGCATGCAAAAGAAAGTATGTAGTCAGTTTATCGAATATACTAATTATGCAAAAGGTTAGCAAACAAGCTATCACAATAATAAGAAGATCATCTATTCTATGTATGAACAGATTATACTTACCTCAACTATTACCTACTAACTCAAATAAAGAAATATATGCAACAAAGCAATAACTAATCAAAAGTCTTCTTTTATATCTAACTCTCCTTGCTAACCTATTTCTGACCATGCTGATTCATTAACACTTGACTGACCGGGGGGGTCTATAAGCCTTCAAGCATAAGGTTAGAGGTCCGACATATATCCCTATGCTGGGTCAGGTTCCAAACCTACCAAAATAAGGTCCATGAAATATCTCCTAGTCGATCCACTACGTCATGAACTATAAACACCTTTTTGGGCCATGAATTTACCTGCGTTTGGTGGCACAAAGTATGGGATAAGGACTAAGGCGCTCAAATTTTCCCATTGCTAATAGTACTCCCAAACAGACTATAAATTGAACATGAACATATGGTGAATATCTTGACCAGATAAGGGCCCATGAAATCGTGAACTTACCTTCTCTGTCATATCACTATCTTATTCACACATTTTTAACTTTATTTTAGTAAAATAATTCATGAACCAGACTCTAACAACCAAATCCTTATATTATAATTCATAAAAGTGATCATGACCATGAACCATTCAACTGACCATAACATAAACCATGGCCTTAATTTTTGGAAATCATACCCTAAAATTAAAAACAAATGACACATAGAATCCACATAAAGGACTTTATCTCATGAACTAGACCATGCCCCTAATTAATAACAATTTATAAGATTCTATCATAAAAACATATATTAAGATCATTTATGATCAAGGGTATATAAATTACAAAATTTATACATGAACAACAATTATGTGATTCACCCTAAAATATCTAAGTTATGACTATGAACCAAAATTTATGTAGTTGGACACAAGGATGAAAGGTAAATATTTTCATAATCCCACATACCTAAACTGTATAGAATCTATGGAGAAATTTGTGGAGAAATTTTTGCACAATGATCCCTAATGATGAAAATCGTAGGTTCTGTTCTTGAGACGAAAACCCTTGAAAAATCTAACCTTAATTTTCTTAACGATTAATGAATAAAGAAATTGGGTTTTAAGTATTTATATTTAACCTATATTGAAACCAAACAATTTAATAAATACCAATTAATGAATAAGAATTGTCTAAAAAGTTTGTGGAGAATTTGGATTAAAATAGATAACTAGGCACATTCCACGGTCTGACTGATGGTCCGTTAACCATGTTGATGGCTCCTTAAATGATCCATTGAATTGATCTACCAATTTCAGGCTCACTCGATGGATCCCTCTATGATCTGTCTAGTGTCCATGGAATGATCTTGTGGTTGATCTGTACATCAAAATTTTTTAGGGGTTTAAGGTCCTTACCATGGAAGAAAGGTGGGTCGTCGATGAGACCATGGTCTGTCACACGATTATTGAATAGAGGCAGTGAAGGGGATTCACTGGTCTAGTTTAATTTATAATTATGCAGTGTGTCCCACTATACCACGGATTATCGGATGATCTAGAGACACTCTAGTGCTAAATTTTGGTGAAATGTTGCCTACACACTTTGTTTACCCCGAACAATCTTTTGCAAAATTTTTAAGGTGTTATACCTTGATGATTGGTCTTATAAATTTTCAAGTCAAGTTATAGTACGACATTCTAAAACAGAATGTGTTCAATACTTGAAATACAATTAGTAAGAAGAATGACATGTTATGAAGTAGTGAGTTGTGTCTATGAAACATATTTTTTTGCTTAAAAAGGCTAAGCACATATTTGTATTTGGTCAGTTGGTTTCCCATAATATGAGTTCTACTGGTAAAGATGAACTAAAAAATGAATATTAATGAAGGTTTTAGGAAGGCATATTAGCACCGAGAGGATTTGGTTCAAAACTCCTTATTGCATAACCTATCTGGCCAAAATAGAAAGGATTTATAGATAATTAGGATTTATTTGGGTATTACTTAGTGGATACACTAAGAGGATTTTTGGTATTTTCCTCTACCCTCTCATGGTATAGGATCCCCGCCAGCATTGGGTATATGTTTGATTTCATAGTTATGTGCACAAAGTATGTCTGTTGTAGAAACTCCCAAAAGATGTTAAATGTCATTATTAAAGTAAGAAGATGATTATAAAGGTCTTAAATAAGTGTATTTTATCATGTTAAAACAAATGATATCTGGAAATGTTTCGCTACGTTTTTATAATACTTTTGAGAGGTGATGTTACCAAGTTTTACTTGTACTCCTGAGTAGGTGAAGTGTTATTTATAAATTGTCAATTTTTCATAATATTGTATGTTGAGATTGTAGCTTGGAGTTAGACCTAAAAATTTCATAACTAAATAATGATTATATTTACAGGTCCATTATTTATAATGAGTTCAGAGGATCTTTTAATACTTGATGTTTTAAGTATATCCCTTTATCCTGTATGATTGTGTCAGCGTAATAGAACATAGCCTAAGGTGTGTCAGTATTATAGTGTTTAGTATGAAGTGTGTCAGTATCATAGTGTTAAATATAAAGTATGTCATTGTGGTGGTAGATGTTCAATTTACATCTCTGCAAGTTGTGGTGATTAGTAAATATCTCACAATGGACGCCATATAGATAGTGCCTCTCGATCTTAAGCATGAAAATCACCACCAGCAACTCCAATTCATCGGTAGGGTAGTTGCACTCGTGATCCTTTAGTTACCTCAAAGCATACACTATAACATGACCCTACTGCATCAAAGAATGGTAGTGATCAGTCAGTTTGTGTCAGTATAGTAGAAGTTGAAGTCAAATTCAGATTTGTTCATGAATTGGATAGCTGGGTTCATGGTTATTATATTACTGTTGGGCATATTCCGTATCTTTTTTATGCTACCTTCTTGCATGTGCAGTACCTTCTATGTACTGACTGCATACTCTATGTTGTATGTTATTTACCATTGAGTTCAGGCCATCCATATAGATATTTTCTCACAAACTTTAGCTCTACACCATCCCCTAACTAGAGCTCTCCATTGAGGTAGGGAAACATCATTACTTCCAGGTGCTGACTGGGTATGGACAATTTGCGGAAGAATAGAACCAAAATGACTAAGAAACTAGTGGAAACCATGCACGAAAGAGACAATAAAACTAATCTCTATAAAAGTCCTTGTAGCCTTTCTATGATAGGATATGGACATCTACCTTCTGATCTAGGGCTATACTAGACTCCTGCTAATACAATAAGAGACACCCACGAGCCTAGAGCCCTGATAGCATTCTGCCATGACCAAAAAATTAGTTGTGATGGTGTCTACATATCACCTTTAGACAAACCTAACTTTTGACTAGAGAAAGAAAAGATAGTCTAGTACGAAGAACCCAAATGAAAAAGGGAAGGGGAGAAACAAAAGTATAACATGAAAATAAAAAACTGGACATAACTCCCTAGAACTTGGTATCATTGTTATAAAGAATCTCTATATAGAAAGTACAAAACATGATGTGGAAAAAATACAAATATCTATCATGGATCTTACTAGGAAAACTCTTATATTTGAAGGAAAACCGGTCATCAAGGATTCTAACTACTCACAAAACTTTCCTAGACCCACAAAAGCTATCTTGTACAATTGCGTCTACTTTGCTAGTTTCTACTAGGATCTGAATTAAAAAAAAAAGATGCAAAAGTGTAGCATGAGTACTAAAAGAATAGGTACCCATTAGGCATATAGGCTAAACGAGAAAAACTAAGCAAATGCAAGGTAAGGAGTGATCAAAAGAAAATAGAGCAAGGGCACATATTGTGCAAAAGAAAAAAAGGTAATTACCCCAATAGCTAGTAACTGCAGTGTAGGGTCAACTATTGATGTGTGTAGTATCAACTAAGTATGAAGGGAAGTCACTATCACAGTGTGACACCTAGAATCTAGGTCACCAGTAGATAATGACCCAAGATGACATGTACCTAGAGATACAACGTAACCAGCCCAATGAAGGACAATAAGAGAATACATAATCCATCAACAAGCCAAGCTAAAACCAAATACAACAAGTGTATGAATAGTACCTATAAGTGTCGTAAAGGAACAACAAAGTCTACTAACAAATAAATCCGACCTACATCCCATTCTACCAGTAGGTACAACAAGGCAACCAAGTACAAACAGGTACTACCCTCCTAAGTCTCGAGGGGTAAAAATAATAGCATAAGGATGCAATGTAAAGGGGTGATAGAAAATTAAATAAGTGTTGATAAGCTCCCTCTTTTGGGTATCCCTAAAATAAGAGGGACCCATGGAGGACCCAAATTGTATAACACTACTCCCCCATATACCCCACCTTTGGTCTGTGAGTCATATTGCGGAAGGCCTCTACGAGGGACTTGAACCCGCATGCAAAACCTTATAACAAACCCACCATTAGTATAGTTATTAGGGTAAAACTGCAAAAACTCAGACTTAACTCGTATATTATATTTGAATGGGGACTCAAGTCCAACCATATAAGTGAAATCCAATCTCAAAAGACCAAACATTCTCTATGTAGGCACTATAAAAAATATCCAAGTGCCAGTGAGAAAATATATTAGATAGGGTGAGAGAATAGCTTCGTACTATTTATGAGCGCAGTCAGGGAAGTTATAAGTATATATGAAATTAGTTTTCTATTATTACTCTATCAAAATAAAGTTTCATTTTAAAATGCTTAATGCATACTCACTACACAGAATCACTCAATAGGCCAAACTAGTCTAAGGTTTTTAATTGGAATCCATAGGATGGATGCCATGCCCTAGTCATGAGGTACATCCTCTTGTAGACCAACTATAGTCTCAAAATAGGAGAGATCCCATTATCGGTGCTACAACTTCCCAAACATATCATATTAATAGAAAAATACACAACTATATTGGGAAAACATGGAGATGTAATAGCTTAGTCAAATACCACTCACCCCCAGGCTCCACCGGCTACGGTAGAGTATCATTACACAAAGCTGCTAAAAACCCAACAAAGATATATTCGGCTAGGTAAAATGTCATCACATAAGGAAAATAACCATCCAATATTACCATACCTATATATCTATGGCCTAGAGGGCCACCCACGTACTAATCATACACAACATCTCAAGTAGAACAGAGAATAATTAGCCTTCCTAGATCATCTCCAAAGCCACAAACCTAAATCAGGGGATAACTACTAAGCTCTAATCACTATTATTATCCCCTCCCAACCAGTCTGTGTTCCCCGAGTCACTGTATAAACAATACACATAATTAAGAAGAAGGATGAGTCCCAGCAGATGTGTATTTATTACTGGCCGCTGAACAAGGTGACTGTTAAGAATAAGTATCCCCTACCTCACATCAATGATTTGTTTTATCAGCTTCAGGGAGGCACAATATTATCTAAGATTGATCTGAGATCTAGCTACCACCAGTTGATGGTTCGGGCTAAGGATGTTCCAAAGACTGCTTTTTAGATGAGGTATGGCCATTACGAGTTTCTATTGATTTCCTTTAGGTTGACTAATTCCCCCGTAGCTTTTATGGGTCTAATGACTCGGGTGTTTCAGACCTTTCTAGATTTTTTTTGTGATCATCTTCATCAATGACATTCTAGTCTACTTGTGGAGTCGAGTTGAGCATAAGGGCCACCTGAGGATTGTGCTGTAGACTTTAAGGGCTGAGCGAATCTATTCTAAGTTCTCAAAGTGTGAGTTTCGGCTAGATTCCATCTCATTTTTGGGTCATGTGGTATTGGGTGCCGGTATAAGTGTCAGTCTGGCTAAGGTTGTAGCAGTTTTTGATTGGCCTTGACCCATGTCTGTTATTGAGATTCATAGCTTCCTGGGGTTAGCCGATTTTCTCCTCTATTGCAGTCCTCTTGGCTAGGAAAACTCGTAAGGATGTGCCCTTCCAGTGGTCAGCTGCATGTGATGCCAGCTTTCTGAGACTGAAGGAGTTGCTGACCACTGCTCCGATTCTTGTTTAATTTATTGAGGGCCAGCTGTTTATGGTATATTGTGATTCTTTGGGTAGAAGTCTAGGTTTTGTTCTAATACAGCAGACCATTTCATATCGTATGCATTGATGCGACTAAAGGATCATGAGAGCAACTACCTCACTCTTGACTTGGAGTTGATGGTAGTAGTTTTTGCGGTTAAGATCTAAAGGCATTACCTATATAGGGTTCAATGCAAGGAATTCATGGATTACCACAACATGAAGTATATCCTAAGATAGAAAGAACTTAACTTGAGGCAGCGGAGGTGGGTTGAGCTCCTAAAGGACTACGACTTGACTATTCTATGCCATCTAGGCAAGGCTAATATGGTTACCGATGCCTTAAGCTGGAAGGTAGTGAGTCTCCTCTTTTATTTTATTTTCCCTTATTAAAATTCCATTATATAAAGATGTCAAATAAGCATGAGGCTTTGAAATTAGATATTGGGTAGCCTCACTGTAGTACCTATTTTTGAGAGACTATTAGCTTAGGATGTGCAGTTCTTGGCTAGGATGATTGTTAGGTTGGATCTTTCAGTGCTAGAGCGAGTGATTTCCTGTATTAAGCCCAGATCATCTTTGATGGACTAGATTCGGCAGTGCCAGTATGAGGACCTACATTAGTACAATTTAGGGAGAGGGTCCTATTGGGTTATTTTGATTGGGTCAACATAGATGCGGGTGGTGTATTATGGGTTCATGGCCGCCTTACTATTCTGAGGGTTGGTGATCTTATTCCAACTCTACTATGTAAGGCCCACAACTCTAGGTACTCTATCCATTTGGGTGTTTCGAGGATGTATCTCGACTTGAGGCAACATTATTGGTGGCGAGGTATAAGGAGGTCTATTGCGTCCTTTGTTTCTTGGTGTTTAAACTGTCAGCAGGTAAAGTTTAAACTCCAGAGGCCAGGTGGTTAGATGTAGAGACTCCCCATCCCTGACTGAAAATGGCAGTGGATTACTATGGATTTCTTCTCGGGCCTTCCCCGTACTTCCAAAGGGTTTGATTACATATGGGTCATCATGGATCAGTTGACCAATTCAGCTCACTTTCTACTGACTCATTTGACTTGGGGTGCAAAGAGGTTAGCTGAGTTTTATGTTCACGAGATAGTCAGACTATATGGTGTACTAGTATCTATCATTTTTTATTGGGTCACATAGTTTACCTCGTAGTTTTAGAGGATTTTTCAGTAAGAGCTAGGCACAGAGGTAGATCTGAGTAAAACTTTGCATCCACTAATAGATAGGTAGCCCGAGAGAACCATTCAGGTACTTCAGGATATGTTACATTCTTTTATGTTTTACTTTGAAGGTAGTTGGGACAGACACTTGTCCTTAGTAGAGTTTTTGTATAATAACAGCTACCACTCGTGTATTTAGATGGCACTGTTTGAGGACATATATTACAGGTGTTGCAGATCACCCATTAGTTAGTTTGGTGACAATGAGGTTCGATTTAAGATTCAGGTTAGGCTTATTCAAGATAAGTTATGGGAAGCCTAGAGTAGGCAGAAGTCTTACATGGATTGTAGGCTTTAACCCCTTGAGTTCGGTGTTGGTGAATTGGTCTTCCTTAGAGTCTCACCCATGAAGGGCGTTATGAGGTTTGGTATCCAAGGAAATCTTAGCCCCGGTTCATTGGGCCGTATGAGATTTTGTAGAGAGTTGGAGAGGTTGCCTACAAACATACTTTGCCCCTTGAGTTTGTTGTTGTCCATCCAGTCTTCTATGTATCGATGCTTCACCACTATGTACCTAACCCGTCTCATGTCCTTCATCGAGATGATGTACAAATTGACGACACTCTGACCTATATTAAGAAGTTTGAGGCTATTATAGCCACAGATGTGAAGAAACTTAGGTCCAATAAGATTCTAGTAGTAAGGGTTATTTGGGCATATTGACTAGTTGGGAGGCTACATTAAGGACTAAGCGGGATATGCGGGCCTAGTATCCACATCTATTCAAGCCAGCAAGTACTTTCTCCTTCCTTGACTTTCAAGAATGAAAGTCCTTTTTAGTGGTGAACGTTGTAATGACCCACTCGGTCATTTCCATGGCTTCTTCCTTTTTCCTGTACTTGTAGCTATTTTTGTAGTTGTCCCAAGTCATTTATGACTTACTGGGACTGGTAGATCGGTGCCCTAGTGACTTGTGTTCTCGTTATCATAGTTTCCCTGTATTAAAGTTTCAATTTTGAAACAATGGAACTTAAAAGCGAAATTATGGTAAACATGCTTTGAATCAATTTTTTACAATTTCTTTGGCTCTAAAATACCGACTTTGGTCTAGTTGGACCTTAAGATTACACACTGAGCTTTTTTTGAGTTTGATCATGTAATAGA
>JBDJHY010217169.1:0-11280 GCA_039654485.1 Withania somnifera | reverse complement strand
AATTATTGAAATGGAAGAACGTAGAGAAAAAGAGAAAAGCGTACATGAGTCCCTACGATGGAGAATCAAGTAAGGATGATAAGAAAGGGCAGTATACCGATAACGTCAATAAAGGGTGAAGGAAGGAGGCATAAACAAATGGAAACCCACACATGAAAAACATCTACTAGCTAAAGAAATTCTAAGTTCTACCAAATAAAAGCCATAAATAATGAAGGAGAGTAAATAAATAGATAAAAGCAAGTAGTCACACTCAACTACTGGCATTTCATAAATACCAAAAACAATCCAAGTAAACAAGTGTGTAAAGTAACATAGACATGAATCATTTGAACGTAAATGTGTACGCTCCTTGTCCAAAAGGTTGTAGGCACGGTAAGATGAAAATCATGGAAGGAACTATTCCCATATAACTAGTACTCCATCGTATACCCCTCCCCTGGTCGCCTACATACTTGTCCTAGGCTGATAAGGTTCAGGGTGGGACAAAACCCGTGTACTAGTAACTATTATAACAGAAGCTTTTAATTTATTTAGAAACAAGGCTCATACTTTATAAGGTCTCATATGTAGATGCCCAACCATAACCAGGTCTAAAACAAGTTGAAAATTCATTTCCATGCCTAACCATAACTTGGACTAAATTAGGTAATGGCTAATACTTAGCGTTCTACATCGGGCAGAAGCTACAAGTGTTAGAAAGGTATTCTACCCGGCTAAAGTTTTTTAGGCCTAGAATACAATAAAACCAGGCAACCAAACGATAATCGAGACTTAGAATAATTTAAGAAAAATCATAAAACAGTTTATTTTAGTAAGGAGATCAAGTTAAAAACTAATTTCATATCAGGATTTACTGCTACTATCAAAATTATCTGTGATTATATCAAAATATATATGCTTAACTTTCATTATCAAAATCTTAAAGTAAAGAAAATCATCAACATCTGAAACAGGCCCTTAAGGCCAAATCAATATCTGAAAACGAGCTCAATAAGGCCATGCAAGGTTCCAAAATCATCAATACTGGGCTCTTGTGCATAAACAATAGAAACCAATGCATAAAATCTCTGTCACACAATATGACATGCATGAATGATATAAGCACATTCATAGTCAAGGATCATAGAATGTCCTACTGGCCCTGCATAAGCTCAAAATCACTACAACAAGAATAAACATCCAAATCGATGTCCGGGACTCACATATATTCCGAACAATCCCACCATATATGTTCTAGAGTCAGTACAGACCACTCAGGGCCACAGAGTAATCGATTGTGAATTACAACACCAATACACAATCAAGAACTTGCTAAATAAGCGGACAAGGTCAAGAATACCAACATAAAAATTCCAACTAAAGGATGCTAATTTGTACTATTATTTCCCATATAATCCGAGTCTAGGATCCTATGTCGTAGCCTACCCATACTCTAAAAAAAAAGCTTACAAATACAGCGAGGATGCTCGGACTACTCAAAACTTCAAATATATGCAAACGAGCTTGAATGACCATGCAACTAGCAAAATAGTAATCTACATGTTAATATGAGTAAAATGATACCCAAAAAGCTATAAAAATAGTTGGGGTCAAAAAAAGCCTACGGGCCTATGAACTTGAAACTTTGAACAAATGATATAAAAATGTTCCCACATCGTAGGAAACTCATACCCAAAATTTGAAGCTAAATAGATCAAGAAATAAGCTTGAATCGAAGAAATAAAGTCAAGAAATTGGGAATTTGTGGAACTATTTTAGGGAAATTATAAGGAAAACTTACAATTTAATAGCAGAAATATGATTGGAGACATTTCTAGATACTTTCCAAGATAAATATTGAAGGCCCATGAGCTTATAAGTCCGATAATTGGGTTTTGATATGAAGAAGAAAGAGAAAAATTAGTGAAAGTTTGATTTTTGAACAAATCTAAAGCTGGGACATTTTACTCTTTGCTATTGCGCCATGCTGTCCATGATCATGTAGAAGAAGATGACGGACCCCAATCACATGAAGTCGATTGCAATGGTGAAGGGCAAGGACTGAGCAATGTCGGAAGTCAAATCTCTACAATTGCAAAGGATAGACCGCAATTTTGAAGAAAGGAAAAATAAACTTACACGATCGCGACGGCCTGTACGGGATCGCAAAAAAGGTATCGTTGGCACTAGACAACAAAAAATTTCAAGTAGAATTTGGAATATCAATCGATGATTCGAGATATCTTAAGAAACCAATAAACACAAATTGAATATTCAAATTGCATGGAAACGACATTTCAATTTCAATGGTGCAGACAAAATTTTTATCCGAGATCATTTTAATGAAATGTTGACTAAAGACAGCCCCTATCCAAACATAAAATCTTATTGAGTACTCAAAATGATGTCAGCTATCTCAAGACCTAAATGAACACGTCACCTAACCTAAAATTTATATTTTGGAGCTAATGGCGTAGTTAGATTTCTAATACGAGGCTCCAATCACAAAATGACCATTCAAGCTTTATTTATGAACTAGAAATCTCATAAAACATGCAAAGTGTGATAGAATCTCAATGAGGGCTTCCCTAGATAAGCTAATAGTTAGTCTAGACCAAAATCCACTTTATAGAACTAAGGGAACTGTGGAAATTTAATTCCAAGTTTATTTTTGAGGAATCTTGACCGGAGTCAACGATATCAAAATTTAAGGCTTTTAAAATAAGAAAACTAACATAACAACCACACGAACGACCCATGAACAAAACCACTAGTCCCAATAATTCACAAATCACCTAGGCTTGCTACAAAAAAGCATTAAGATGCAAGGAAATGTGAAAATGCAAAAATGACCGGAAGGGTCATTACAATAACCACTACTAAAAGACTTTGGACCTAAAAGTATGAAGAAAGGGGTAATAAAAGGCATCAAACTATAAGAAAGGATAACACATACCATATAAGACCAGCTCAGCCAATCAAAAGGGTTCCCAAGGAAAAAGAACCACCTCCAGAAAACCTCAACCATCAAAAAATCACAAATCACCCAATTCCCAAATCATCAAACAGGAATGGTCACAAATTCTCACATAAATACTAAACAAACCACCGAACCAAACAATTAATCCCAAAATAGTCCACCCATATCAAAAACAACCTCATGGTGCAAACAAAATAAGAAACAAGACAAATGCACAATGGGAGTCTGAACTAGAAACTAAATCACATATCATCCAACCAAGTACAAAATAAGAAATCACCAACCAACTCACTATTAGTAGGCCAAACTCAAAATCCATCACATAATCGAAAATAATGTCATGACAAAAAATTTAGGTTAGGGTGGCGTCTATAATTCTCTAGTAGACAAGCCTAATCCTACAGCATGGAGCTACGCGCAATGGGCTATAAATAATTGAACCTTCCAGCAAAGCGAAAAAGCATAGACATAAACATAAAAGGACGGAAGCAGAAGATATACATAAACAACCCAAATTCCAAAGCCTGGTGTCAATGACACATGGAGATATTACACAGAGTATCCAAAATATAAATATACAAAGAAACTCCTACAAAAGTAATACAACACAATGTCTGCTATAGACAAAATAAAAAAGGCTGGAAATCAAGGAAACCACGATCGTCTCGAATGGAAAAGCTCACTGTAATCTCCCAACCCTTTGTATCTACTCCGCATGATCACGACATCTCCAATAGCCCATGCCAGTATCTACTCCATAAACATGATACAGAAGTGCAACAAGAGTACCAAACAAGGTACCCAGTAGGCATCATAAACCCACTGGGTACCTTGTTTGGTATTCATGCTACACTTTTGTACCATTTTTATGGTGTAGATACTAGCAGGGGCTATTGAAGATGTCGTGATCTTGTGGACTAGATACAAAGGGTTGGCAGATTACGGTGAGCTTTTTTATTCAAGAAAATCATGGTTTCCTTGATTTTCAGTCTGCTTTATTTTGTCTATAGTAGGCCCTGTATTGTATTACTTTGGTAGGAGTTGCTTTGTATATTTATTTTTTGGATACTCTGTATAGTAGCTCCATGTGCCATTGACACCAGGTTTTGGGATTCAGGTTGTTTATGCATTTCTTCTTCTTTTGTTCTTTTATTCTTTTGCTTATGCTTTTCCACATTGCTGGATGATTCGAGTGTTTATCAACCATTACGCGTACCTCCGAGATGTAGGGTTAGGCTTATCTACTGTAGGGTTGTATACTCCATCATGACCCTAAATTTTAGGTTGTGACAAATAAAATCCATAACAACTCATAATAACCACTCTAGATCGCTAAAACCCCAAATGTTCCAAAAATCATCATCACTCATAACAAGCCTAACAAGAGAATAATTTAGTCAGCAACTATCAAAAATCAAACCATGACCTAAAGAAAAGTCCCGAAGCTGAGAACCTAACTACACATCAAGAGTCTTCAACATTACAAGAAATCAACCCAACTCACAAAGGCTACCTAAATCACTCACCCAACATAAAGGAAACCAAACTAGTATAAGCAAACAAACAAACTCTAATAGTCAAAAGACCACCAAGAAAAACAAATAATAAATTATATGATAACAAACCAATAAAATACATCCCAAAAGAAATAACAACCTATTACACAGATTCAAATAACTCGATCTAGATGGTAGAATCATCATAAACACCAAAATAGATAAAAAAATGAATCCTCACATGAATAGAATAGATAAAACAGTAGTTCTCCACCATATCTTATGTTTATTCCTCATAGTTGAGACGACTTAAAACCGTGGGAATTTCCCACTAGTTTCAAAATAAGATCACAAAGGGAGTCCAATAATCATTTAACTCAATCCCCGATACAGAAACCCACCCGCAATAGGAAGGGTATATCTGATGCAACTGAATAATGGATTTTTGGATAGGTTCAAAGAGAATAGTCCAAGGAACAAGGAATCCTATCAAAACCTATATCCACCCCATATCCAACACCAATACGAAACCAAGTCCAAAAATAAAAGATGGGATATCATAACCTATAAGAAAACAAAAACCAAATGAGGATGTCGAGACCAACTTGCTTTTACCTACCTCAAATCAAAGATGTACAGTTACCAATCCTCGACTAGGTGAGTCAATACTTGAATCAAAGAAACAACAGAACACAACCCTAAGTCATAACTGAATTACCCAACTTGTACTAATCCATGAAGTAAAGAACACGCCAAAAGTGCGCAAGCATGAGACCAAGCAACTAAACAGAATACCCTGATATACCTTTAGAACCACACTAACTACTATGCCAACACACAAACATCAAGTGGATAAATAAGCCCAAATTCAATCCATAAAACTTCCAAAACCTCACAGTACTAACCAACCTCCCACTGTGCTACTTTGATGAACAAAAATAAGGCATATAGAGGTCTCCGCTCAATATCCAAATGTTACTTAGGAAGGAACCGGATATACTAATCCACACTTAAGAAAAACTAAAGAAGCTAACACGAACTAATAATTGAATCAGTGCCAACCATAAGATAGATGACTCAAATTCATTAAAACATCAAAATGTTGGGGAAACCAACACTAGGATCGACTCTCTCAGTCAACTACTAAAGAACCAGCTATAGGGAAAAATAGAAGAACCAATTTACCATAAATATCAATAATCACTTTGCAAATCCTGATAGCTAATCCCAAATCCTTTCAACTTAATGAAAACTAGATGAAAAAAAGGGATGAGTATGAGCGTAACTGCCCAAATCAATCTCAAAAACCCACCTATCAAATCTTGCTGAAGAAGTGAGTTCAGGGTAACAAAACTAGAACTCCATTCACACCTCAAACAAACAAGGGATGAAGCATCAAAACTAACATCACAGGTAAAACTAAATGATCCCAAAAACTATCACAGAACTAATCTCCTAGCCTCAAAACAAGACAAGTCCCAAATGGTGCATGGATAAACAATCCCATCATGGAACCATAAACATACTAAGCAAAACTCAAGGCATAGATCTAACGCAATAGTCTAGGAACACATAGAAAGGAAGGGTAGCCTGACTATTCCCATAATATCTATGGTCAACCTATTTCTCAAAAATAGTATTGACCACTAATCATGCTCCTCAATAGCTAACCAATAGAATCTAACAACAGAATCCACTATTAAGAGATCAAGACCAAGGTAGCAACAAACAACAACCTTAATAACAACTCAAAATCTAATCTCATCACATAGCAATAAATAATTAGCTAAAATAGAGGAGAACATAAGCATAGAAGCCAAATAAAGGAACATAAAATCAACACTCAACAAATAAAGGGATAATTTAAATAGATAAAGATAGGTACTACATATAGAAGTCATATAAAATAAGGTCAAACTAATCACGGTCTAAAACATCAAACTTGATGTTGCAGTGACTAAGATATTATGAGTACTCTGATTAGAATAGACAGATGGCTAGTCCACTCTATACTAGGGAAATCTACAAAAACATGAATAAGAGTCTCACACTAATAAAAAAACTAGGGCAATCCCTAAATAGTGACCAGAGTCGTCATATGTAAAAATAACCCTAATCATATAAGTTGGTTAAAGCTCCTTATTAGACCAGAACAACCACCATGACCTAAAGCCGTAAAAGAAGTACCACCCATAGTATGGCCAACAACTAGAACTGAATGACTAGTGACTAAACTGACCCTTGTAGTAGGAAATCCACGAAAATATGACTCATTTCCCCACACACATAACATGTCCCATAGGGCTTAGCCTAGCGAGATGATCAAGATAAAACCACATGGCCACCATGTCACACTTCTCTTAGAGAAATAACACCTGGAGTATGACCCTAAATCTAGCCCCTAGCTGAATCCCGTGGATTTATCTGAACAAGATCAATAGACTGAACCTTAGCTCCTAACACACGATCACCATATGCAACCTAAAATAAATCATCAATCAAACTCAAATCTCTAACAATTTGATTGAACGAATGGCCCACTGCAACTAATAGTTCAAATTCTAGATGAAGGGGAAAAATTAATCTATCTACAAAACTTTGAGTCCTTTCATACTCAAAAGGAAAGATCATCAAAGTACATCGAAAAAACTCATAGAATCATGACTCATACTCAGCAATGGATAATGAACCCTATTGTAGACCCTAAAACTCATACCTTGTCTTAGAAGTACTCTCAAAACTGGGTGAAATCCCCAGTGGGTGGCACACCACCTACTGATCACAACACCCCTAAAAGTACCTCTTGAAAAACTGGCATGGATATAAACCCTACGGGTGATGACTCAGGTGAAACATAAGAAAAACTCTAGACACTAGGTGGTTGCTGAATCGAAACAGGCTTAGGCTAAGCCACATAAACTTTGACAAGCTTAGTAGCTTTTGTGAATATTGAAACACAAGCACGTCCTCGACCCTGAAATCATCCACTAGCATAACTCCCATATGAAGCTCTGACCAATAATACAGTAGGTCTCCTATCTCCGGCTGCTACCAAAGATCGTAGATGCATCATCTATAGAAGAATAAATCAGAATAATGAAGGTTTCAAGA
Source organism: Withania somnifera (assembly GCA_039654485.1). NCBI lineage: Eukaryota > Viridiplantae > Streptophyta > Magnoliopsida > Solanales > Solanaceae > Withania > Withania somnifera. Next base: position 3,711 of record JBDJHY010217169.1, on the reverse strand, counting down.
GATCAACTAGGATTTAATGCTTAACAAAGAATGAAGGAATAGAAACTAAACTCCTTAGGATGTCACTGTAGACTCTCGAAGATAGGATATGCATAGCATCATACCCGATATGCAAGTCTCTACTAGACACTGGAACATATATTTAGGATAGTAATGAAACTAGAGCTTTAATACCAATTTGCCATGGCCCGATTTCTTAAGTCAAAAGGGCACCTACATGCCACCAAAGGAGAAACAATTGAAAAGTACAAAAAGTAAGAAAATAAATAAATGTTGAAGCTAATAGTTAATCAGGATAGAGCACACGGAAATCTAGTACAATAAAAGAAATCCCAAAAAGTCAGTAAACTAGTACATGAGCCTCTAAGAAACAAATATAAAGTTTGAAGTGAGATTGTAATATCTTTATATAAAACTAAAAATGAAATAAATGAAAGATAGAGAATCTCTAGACGTTAGAAGCCATCATCTACCTCAAATTAGGACAATCAGCACAATAAAAAATCAGCAGTAAATAACTCATACCCGATTTTTCCCCAAAAGATGCAAAATAGTAGTATGAGTACCATAAACATTGGGTACCCAGTAGGCATCATAGGTTGATCAGGCTTATATAAGAAATAAAAAAAGTAAATAGAAGATAGTGAAGAAGTAAGTTGCGGAGGTCAAAAAACAGATATAGACAAGTAATTATAGCTAAAGACAAATTGAGATAACAAAGAACAAGTAATGGAGCTAGCTATCACAGAAATGGAAGAACTCAGATAAAAAAATAAAATCATACCTAAGTCCCTGCAATGGATAATCAAGTAAGGATAATAAGGGTGGTATACTGGTAACCTTAATAAAAAGGCGAAGGAAGGAGGAAAAATCAAATGGAACCCACACATAAAAACCATCTACTAGATAAATAAATTCTAAGTTCTACCAAATAATATTCAGAAGTAAATATGGAGAATAAATAAATAGATAAAATCAAGTAGTCACGTTCAACTACTTTCACCCTATAAGTACCAAAAGATATCCAAGAAAACAAGTGTGGGAAGTAACACAGATATAAATGTGTATGCTCCTTCTCTGAAATTGCATAGGCATGGAAGGATGGAACTAATGGAAGGAACTGTCCCATATACCTAGTACTCCATTATTACCCCTCCCCTGGTCACCTATAACCTTGGCTAGGGATGATAGGGTCCATGGTGGGCAGAACTTGCATCCTAGTAATTTCCATAATAAGAGATATTAATGTAGATATAAATAGGTCTCATACTGTATAAGGTCTCATATACATATGTCCATCCATGAATGGTTCTAAAACTAATTGAAAACTCGTTTTCATTCCTAGCCACAATTGGGACTAAATCAGGTAATGGCTAATACTCAGTGTCTGACATTTGTCGAAAGTTATAAATTCTAATAAGATTATGTACCCAGTGCTAGGATTTAAGGACTTGACTAAAATAGTAGAAAATTGTAGCACCTAGTGCCCAATCAACAATCTGGTCTTAGAATAATTTACAAAAATAATAAAATAGATCATTTTAGTAAAAAGTCCATTTACCTGGTCTACAATGCTTTAAAGTAGCCTACTTAGATCGGCTCTAAAACCATAAATCTAAATCGGGGGATAACTACTAATCTCTAATCACTTGTTTAATACCCTCCCCAACCTCACTAAGGTCCAGAGTCCACATATGAATTATGCATCAAAGGTGTTACTCCTCCCCTAACACACTACAATCCAGAGTCGATGTGAGACACGCAAGCTAGGCAGTATAGCCCCAGGGTAAGTTGTTAAGCTACAATCCAGTTGAGAGGCCATAAGTCGAAGGAATAAGCATATCGAGGCCTAATTAAACATTCCATCCCCGTGCTAGAGCTTTACGATATATATAATATACTAATACCCAATCTAATGAAAGTAGACAATAGCCTACCTGGAATCCATTGATATCCTCAAAAAGAGTGATTCAAATATCCAATATCATATACGAAGCTCAGAACTAAGCGAGGCTAGAAAAAACATAACCCACAAGTTAATACGAGTAAAACAAAACTCATATTGTTGTATAATCAGCAGGGTCAAAATCCTGGCTAAAATTGGGTCCATAAACCCTAACAACACGGAAACTAAAAATATTTATACTCACGCATAGAGCATAGTTCGTACGTCGTATGGTACTAAATAGAGTTGAATTTAACTATAGAATCAAAAGATATAAGCACTGTAAGTTTATATTCAATAGAAAACCTTATAATAAAAGAGAGAATAATAAATTACCCGACAGTAAATGAAGTAAATTTACTTTTTACTCTTTCTAATTTCACTGATATATATATATATATATATATATATATAATATTAGAATAAAGTATATTTAGGTACATAGACTCGGAAAAATGATTATAACCTTTTAAATGTACCAAAATTAATAAAATAATATTTATAATAAAAACCTACTTTTTGAAATAACAAAATTTCTAAAAAAAAATTTAACGCATTATCTCTGTTAAAATATAAATAGCTTTATAATTCTTTATAAAATAGATAAATATGGGACTACATTATTTGAGAAACGATGTCATAATTATCGAAAATACCTTAGAAGGACTTTAAAATATATATTTTATTTCTACTAAGGCAAAACTTAATTATTATATAAAATAAACCTGACCCGATTGTTATCCTATTAAACAGAATAATACGTAATCAAACACCCCAGGATTCGAATGAAGAGTCTTTCTAGACTAATGTTCCCGTTCGAAGCCAATAAAACCGTCAGATTTTGAATTTCGAACATGCTTCTGAGGAATTATTCTCGAATTACCCAATCTCAAATTAAAAACTCCAAAATAATTGTTAAAATACAAAAATGTCCCCAAGGGTCATTACAGCATCCTCTACTAAAAGAACTTTCATCCATGTAAGTTAAGAAAGAAGGAATACCTAAAGAGTCAAACAGGTAAGGCTACTAGGATCGCATATCCCTCTTTTTCCTTTAGGTAGCCTCTTCAGCAGGGGATGAGTTTGACGACCCCTCACAATTGGAGTACATAGAAACTGGCACCCCATGCAAATGGATGATCTTTCTAACATACAGATTCACAAGTCTCTGGTACCCCAAGAAGACGAAGTTGGTAAAAATTAAGCATATTTGGTCAACCGATCCACAAAGACACATATACAATCATGACCTCAGAAGGTAAGAGGGTGTCCTGAAATAAAGTCCAAGGTGATCTCCTGGTCTATGATGCTCAAACTTTACCTGCTGATAGTTTAAGCATCAAGAGGAAAACATGGTAACATCTAACCTCAGATGATGCCACCAATAATGCTGCCTCAAATCTCTGTCCATCTTCGAGATGCCCTGAAGTATGGAATATCTAGTACAGTGGGCCTCGCGAAGAATATGAATCAATTCATGTATCTTTCAAACACAAATACGACAGCCCATCCAAACACACCATCAGAATCTAGAGATGTACCGCTGAAATCGCCCCTCAAAACTAAATCTTGAATTTGAATCAAAGATCTATCCTTATACTGTCGCTGTCGGATCTGATCGAACAGAGTAGATTTAGTCTAAATTTTAGAAAGGACTCTGCTCAGGTTTGTTATGTTTATTCAGACCAAATGGTTAGCCAAAGACTGGATGTCTAAGGACAACGACTTCTCTGAAACTAAAATAGAAGCCAACTTGTCCATACTAA
>JBDJHY010217159.1:0-11280 GCA_039654485.1 Withania somnifera | reverse complement strand
ATATTATCATATTGTAGCACCAAACAAGGACAATATGAGTCCTAGTTTGGTCATTAGAAGTAGCTTTACATACTCTCATAGTAGTCTTAATAACTTGTAAGGCCATGAGCTATTATTTTATATATTTATAAAATAACCTAGGCACCATGCCTAGTGGATGTGTTTAAAAAAAAAGTCATATAATAATTAGAGAAAAGTACCTAAATAGCCTTGAAACGTGTTTAAACCGAGAAAAAATATGCCTAGACGTGCCACCAGGCATGGAACACTTATCAATGTGCGTAATCTCAAATATTTGAATATATGGTACACCATTTACTGTAGTACTTTCATCTCTACAACTAACTCAAATGTTAATGGTTTCTAAAATGGTCAAAAATTCTACTTCGAATTTGAATTGATGAGTGGTTTGTTGTTTTAGAAACTAGAATCAGAGAACTTTTTTTAAATATGTTATGAGTCATATAACTCATCATAGATTAGAAAATACGATCTCTTGAAGTTATTATATTCATAAAATGATATGAAAACTAGGATGATAGAAAATCTTTGAACCTTGCGCTAGAAATTCCTTACGATCTTCAATCATATTAAACACTACTCCCATATTTTATAAATTATTTTATCATCTATGAACATGTGAGAACTCTTATGGTTTGAGCCTAACCACATATGCATAGTATAAATTCTAGTTCAAATTTTTGTTGTGTTACATCGTGTTGTCTCTTTTGATGGAACAAACTCCTTCCAAATTACTCTCCAACTTCTCGATTTCATCATCCCTTTTAATTTCCAAAGGCACCAACCTAACAAGGAAATCTATTTCCATCTCATTAGGTGTGGGCACTAATCATGGATGCACAACCTAAATGTAAAAGAATAAAATTAAAATAATATTTAACCAAAAAAAAAAAAGCAACACTAGGGGAGTTTTAAAAACAGTTTGCACCGAAACACAGTAATTGCTAACAAACAAATTCAACAATTGTTGAATTTGTTTCAATGACAATTACAACAATTGTTGAGACACATTCAACAACTGTTTAAATTAAAAGAAGTAATTTACTAGTGCTTTTATATTTTCAGTAGATGATGAATATGTCTAACAATTGATGCATCTATTATTGAATAAATACCATCAATGTATATAAATTATTTATCTAAATAAACACCAAGTGTATATAGCTATAGAATGAGAATTACCTTGTCTGTGTTTGGAGGGGGGGGTCAAAAAACTCAAAGACCTCAATATTAGCTTTATATATCTCCTTGATCCATCAAATGATCCTTGATGAATTTACTTCATGAGAAAATATTTTCAATTATCCTCAGAGGTGTGGAAGTTGCTTCTACAATTTCTGAAGTAAATGTAGCAATTGTTGAACTATCATGTAGCTGAAACTTGATATATGAAATAATGTATTTAGAAATTATGGTATGAACATTAGAAAGTTGTTAAATATATTCAATAATTGATACATGAAATGTTAGTAAATATTCAACAATTGTTGTATAAAACTTCAAAAATTGTTTTCTTTAAAAAATTCATCAATTAGCTTACTAATAATTCAAAATAAATAAGGAAAGAAAACTACTACAGTTGACCAAATATCTACTAAAAATTATTTTTCTCAAACATAATGCGGTTTAGTAATTGCTGAAGTATCAAGTAGCAATTTCTCAACTCTTACTACATGAACTTGGTCAAATGTTGCTTCATCCATTGTTGAGTATATTTATGTGATTGTTGATGAACATATCAATTTTAACGGATTAATATAAGCCTTTCTTGGGAGCATTTTCCTATAAGCTGTAATCTCATTTGATTAATAATGATACACTTTAGGCGTTTGATATCCTTAAGAAACTACAAGAAACTGGTTGTGGTTTATGCTTTAGTAATTCATACTAAAATTCAGCAATTCATACTATTTTTTACAAAAGCAACCTTGCCATGCTACTTGTAGATCCTAGAGGATATCAGAAGTTTAAAGGTTATCATTCTTATCCAAATCAGATTGCAGTTTATAGAAAAATTCCTTCAAGGAAGGTCTAATTACTTTAATAAAATCGGTATGGTCACCCAGAATTACACAAATATTCAACAATTGTTTCAACAACAACTGACAAAATTTCATACAACAATTGTTGAAACTTTAACAATTGTTGCATGAAACTTCAGCACTGCTGAAGTACTTATGTTTGAGAGAAAATAATATTTTTGTATTTGTTTGATCAGACTGTACTAGTTTTCTTTCCTTGACAAAGTAATTATTGAGGAATATAAGTTTATTAAAAAATTTCTAAATAATTTTTAATAATTGATGCATGATTACAGCAGTTGCTAAAAAGTATTCATTGAAAAATATTAAGAAATTTCTGAATCCACTTAAATAATATCTGAATATATTAAACTACTGTTGTATGAAATATCAACAAGTTGCTAAATACAGTAAGATTTCATTGCATGATACATCAATAAATCTTTAACAATTGTAGTATAAAACTTCAACAATTACTGATGTTTCATACAATAATATATTAAGATATGAAAAAAGACCTTAGTTAGTTGGACTAATAATTCAAAGTAAATAAGGAAAACAAACTACTACAATTGAACAAACATGTAGCTAACTATTACTTTTTTATCAAACATGATGTGGTTCAACAATTTATAAGGTTTCATCAATTTCTGTATGAAGTTGGTCAGATATTTCTTTAGACATTGTTGGATATTTGTGTGATTGTGGTGGAGTAAGGTATACCTTCCTTGGAGGTATTTTCCTATTAACTACAATCTCTGTTGATGAATAATGATACACTTTAGGCTTCTTATATCCGCTAGAAATTGCAATAAGCTTTTTGAGGTTATTGTAGCAAGTAAATATGAATTGCTAAAGTTTTAATATGAATTATGTTAGGCTTTTCCTGCAACCAAAATCTCAACATAAATTTGTGAAATTTTTTGTCCATATAATTTAATTGATCCTCCACATTTATTTATGTCTCACGATCGGTTGAATTTCATTATACTATTATTTCTCATGGTCAATTAAAATTCATTGGACATGATAGATATAGTTTTAAATTATATATGATTTATTATCTTTGCAACTTTCGCCAACCGACTTATCTTCACCATTATAGAAATAGATATTAATGGTAAAAGAGAACTTATAAATAGAATCTACATGATAATCTTTGGGAGTAAGCGAGCTAAGGTGGGGAATGTCATAAAAACAGAAAATGCTTCTAAAATATCACAATTTCAACAATCAATTATAAGTTCCATCAAGGAATTTTGCTTTTTCATTTTTCTTCTTTTATTTTAAAATTCAAATCACTGCTTTTACATTTTCCTATATTCCTACCTCACTCCCTTCTCATGATGATCTCAGGTGATTCGATCTCAACCATTTATATCTCAATGAAGTACTACTTATTCACTGGCTAATAATTCATTGAAATTTAAACATTTGAAATTAAATAACGCGAAATCATCAAGACAATGAAGTCAGTTAGGATTAGGAGAAACTACGAAAGCAGTGAGATAAACTTTTAAAAGAAGGAAAATAAAAAATTACTTAATTTAAGAAAATATATGTATCCGTTAAGAAACGTGTATTAAATATCATTTGTGAGATTTTGTGACTATTTTTTGTTCAGTATCAAATTCTCAAGCTCAGCTCTTTTATTCATTAGGAGATTCTAACGGAGATTCATTTTATGAGTACCTTGTATCATGGATAGATGTTTTTATCACGGTGAAGAGGAAGATGACCAGCAAAAGTTTTGAAGATAAAATAGCTATGGTTCATAATTAACACTATCTTACCAAAGTAACTTTAATAACCCCCACAAAACACAGTTGCATACTGAAATTCAAAAGCTAATCGATTACAAGAAACAGTTAAATGTGAAAGTGACAAAAATTATTCAAAAACTTATCTTAAGGTTTTGGTTGTAGTCTGTGTAAAACATCTCATACTAAAAATTCAGCAATTCATACTACTTGCTATAGCAACAACCTCGACACGCTGCTTATATATTCTTTACCAGAAGTTGTTGCAGTTTTTAAGAAAATGCTTCCGAGGAAGGTCAACTTACTCCATCAAAATTGATATGGTCACCCCATAATCACACATATTTTCAGGAACTATTTTAGAAATAATTGACCAAGTTTCATTCAATAATTGCTAAAGCACATCTATTTGAGAGAAAAAAATACTACTTTTATACATGTTTGATTAGACTGCAACAATTTTCATTCCTGCTTGATAAATTCCGAGGAAGAGAATTCTCTTCAATAATTGCTTAATACTTTTAAGCAATTGTTGAAAAAAATATTAAGCAATTGTTATAGTTTCAAAATTGTGCATGCAATAATTGTTGAGGTTTCATCAATTTCTGAAAAATATTTAGAAATTTCTGAAGTTTCACTTTATTGTTAAATGTTTTTCAGCAATAAGAAATTAGTTCATAACAAGGGCTAAAATTAGATGGAATTAGTTCAAAAAATTATAAGTTTAATCAACAAAAATAAAAAAATTCACATACTTTAAAAGAAATGATCATAAAAATGGTCACAATCCATAAAGACATGAACATTACCAATCAAACCTCAATCATCCGATTAATGAAAAACAAACAAGGCTCAACTGACACCAAAAAGGTTACAGATCGAACTATATGAAACAACTGTTGAATATATTTCAGCAATTGTTGTATGAAATAATCGCTGAAGTTTCAGAAAATGCTGAAGAATGTCTAGCAACTACTGAAGTTCAAGAAATACCCAACATTTACTGGATCAACTGTTGAAGTTCCATCAATTGGTGTATGAAACTTCAACAGCTATTGCACCATCTTTAGCTGTTACAAAAAAATCCTCTATTTAGAAGTTGTTGCAAAAATTTCATTAACATTCTACAAAAGAAAATTTCTTTAGCATAAAACACCATTTTCACCTCAAAACACAACACAAAAAACCAAATAGCTGAAACACAATTTTCAACAATAAAATTCTTATTTTTCGGCATTCATCATCATCATCATCATCATCTTCTTCTTCTTCTTCTTCTTTAAAACACCATCACTTGTAAGACACAAAACAAAAAAATAAGCTAAACAATACTATTTTCAACAAAAACATTTTAATTTTTTTTAATATCCATATTCTACTTTTTCTTCTTCTTCCTTTTTAAAATAAAACACTAATTTAACTTTAAAAACACAAAATATAAATTATAGTGAAAAGACAGAAGTTTTACATGTGTATATTTTTCACCAATTATTGCAGTTCACCTTATTGTTTAATATTTTTTAGCAATATGTAATTAGTTCATAATAAGAGGTCCATAGACGGAATTAGTTCAACCAAAATCATAACTTTAATAAAAAAAAATATGAATTCATATATTTTAACATAAATGACAACAAAACTGTCACACCCCGAGATTCAGGTGTGATAGAACCTACCTTCCCACCTTGTAGGTAATCATAACTCACGAATAAAAAAAAACAATAACAAAATTTAATTTCAGAATGTAAATATACAAGTATTCAATCTGGAAATATTTTCTATAAACTCAAAACCAGGTAGCCACTGTATTACAAGGCACTATTGAAAGATTACAATAGGAAATCAAGGTCTAACATTGAGTCCTTATAAAATGAATACACTAGCAACTGAGATAATAAGAAGTCCTTGGAAACTAATGAAAAGACGACCAACTATCTCCGAGTCCTTGAACTGCTTCTGTACTGATGGAAGGGATATAAATACAAAGCTCAGGGATTAACACCTCCATAAGAGTGTAAAAAATCAAGAAGCGAGTACAAAATAATGGTAATCAGCAGTGTTCTTGTCGGTCTAACTACTTAGGAAAGACAAAAGCTCATAACTCACAATCGATCCTCCAAATACTACAACCTGCAATAGCCAACAATCAAGCAATAATTTATACAATTACCATCAAGTACAAATGACTACACCAATCTTCTAATCGTTTAAGAGGCATAAAGTTTCCTAAAATGAAAGTTCAGGAACAACGAAAATAATCACTAAAGGACTCAATACTAAATATAAATATGAACAGATAGTGCTTCCCAAGTTTTAAAAAATGTCATATATCAATTCCTCAATCAGGTGCCTGGTCAGGGTCTTGCCTATACCTTCAACTATATAAACACCAGTCAAAGTTTTCGGTTGTGTCTTCCTAGTAATATAGGAACCTTATCAGTTACACAGTCATGCCATGTCAATAATATAGATAGGCATAGGTCAATTACATAGTCATGCCAAGTTAATAATACAAAAAGGCACCGGTCAGTTAAACAGTCATCCACTGTCAATAATATAAATAGGCACCGATCAAATAAACTATCATGCTAAATCAATAATATAAATAGGCACCGATTAACTACATATTGATTCCAAGACAATAATATAAAAATACACACCAGTCAATTACACAGTCAAGTCGTGTAAATAATATAAGTAGGCGTCGGTCAATTATGCAGTCATGCGAAGTCAATAATATAAATAGGCATCAGTTAATTACACAGTCATGCCAAATCAGTAATAAACAGGTACCCGTAACTTATAGAGTCATTCCATGTCCATAATATAAATAAGCACTGGTCAAATATGCAGATACACCCTTTCAACGATGTATCAAATCACAATGATGGTTTGACGGTCTATGTCAATCAATGCACCATCGTATAAACTAAAGCATATAGAGTGTACAAGTGATTTGAAGAAACAGATACCATATATAAGTCATGGGAACTTCACCATTCTGAAACCAAAAAATAACACGAGCCTTTCCCAGGCCTTTAATATCAAGGATTTCATTTATACTTCTACTTAGAATTCTGGTTATCACAATTTCTTTCATTACATGATATAATTCCTCTTAGGAATTCTCTATTAAGAATTACTATTCTATTTAAATTTAACCACCTGGTCATCACGATTTTTTAATACAAGGTTCTCACTTATTTATCGTGGGAATTTTCATCAACAAGTATATAATTAATCCCCAATGCTTACTCGAGTCATCAATCCCCTCTATATGATCTAAGACAAATAAGTAATAACACAAATCAACTATATTTATGATTCAACAAATTCACCAACTTTTCACATTATTTTAACTTGTACATTTTAGACCTAAAATGATAGCTAATATTAATCTCGAATCACACATGTCACCCCAAATCACAAGATAGCAAAAAGCTATCTTTATCACTTTACAAAATATCATATCAACCTCAACTAGCCTTAAAGTCAGGAAAATTGACCAATCATTTTTCTCACCCTTCCGTAGAGCCCTTATATGAGAAAAATCATTTCACAACATATAAGAAATAACAATAATCCATACCGATATATAGGTATTCAGTACTCTAATCAAAATTCTACCCCGTGCCCATAATATCGAAATTCAAATTTTATTCGAAAATATGTTACCCCACACTTGGGAAATCTAAATATCAAGTTTTATCAAAATCTCATTATCTTTCCTGACTTAAAATTATAAATTATCCAGTTTTGAGTTCTTGTTGAAAATCCCCATTTTTCTTTTCCAAACCTTCAAATCTAAGGTTAAACCCATGAATTAATTGATAGAAAACCATAAAATTAGGTTCAAAATCATTACGTGATGTTTATATTTCAAAAACCTCTTCTTTAGTCTTGCCAAAATGAGTGAAAAGTCTCCTCAAGATCCCAATGCACTAAACAATTTGGGTTATAAGACTTCACTGCCGAAGTGCATTGTTCTCCATGAATGAGGCACTTGGGCACGAACTTGGGCATAGGTGATTAATGACTATCACGATCTTATACCCTTCATTGTGATCGTGGAAGGTTAACTAACAAGGCATTGCAGACGCAATATATAGATCACGAACGTGGATGTTAGCGGGCTTGACCACCGCGATTGTGGTCAAGCTTCGCAAACACGGAGAGGCTCAATAGATAGTATTTGAACTACTTTGACAATAGTTCAACATGAACAAATAAATACCCAAAAGACCCTTGGTATTCAATCGGAAACCCGTGCAAGCAAATCATATGTAGAACTGCACTAATTTTGATGTTCTAGACTCAAAGGAACCATCAAATAATGTGTATGAGGCCTCTGTAATATGATACTCCTTTAAGGCTAAAGACTAACTTTAATGCAAAAAGGGCAAAACAACCTCGGGGCCCAAAAATATATGAAATTCCTCATTCTAGGAAGAATTCCACATCTAAATCCAACGGAACCATCGAATTTTCCATCTGAACACACTAAGACCAATTGGTGACCAAATAAACCATTTTACTTAAAACTCAACTTTATCTCGCCAAACTACTCAAAACTGCCACAAATGGGATAAAAACTGAAAGCAAAGGTTCTACCAACTAAACTCGATATTTTGGAGCTGATTGAATTTGATGAATTTCTCATACGAGGTCACAAACTCCAAATGACCCCTAGAGTTTGTTATTTTGAACCTAAAGGCTCGAAAGCTCAAAATTATCTAACTTTTATATCAAATATCATCCCACGCCCAAACCAATCATTGAACCACACTAGTTTGATATAATGAGATACAGAAGGGTAAATTAGTCAAAATAACAAGGAAATAGAAAATGACCTTTAGGATCATTACAACATCAACAACTAAAAATAATGTTCGTCCTCGAACATAAGAGAATAATGAAGTACGGTCTCAACCCAGAGCATGAAGAATAACTTATAAGGACTATTACCATTTATAAAGTGAACTCCTCAAAGATGCACTACTACAAGAAAACATAAGTCTGAATCCCCGAATCAAAGTTGAGAATTAACACATCAAGAGTAGCTAATGACAATCACAACTTTAGCAAAACTAGTGTATTGCTACACCTCCATGATGATTAATATAATCAAGGCTACTCCATAGACTCAAACAAATCTAGTCATCTCTAAATCATCGTACAATCATCATTTGACTTAAAACCTCAATCCTACCATGAGTTTTGAAGCCAATAACATCCCAAAAATCAAATGTAAAGCAGAAAATCATCTAACACTCATCCTCAACAAAAACTTCCCTAGCTTGTGGTATGATGGAACCATCCATAAATATATAAGCGCAAATATTTTATTCCAGTTTCCAAAAAAAATTAAAATGAACTCCCCCGTGATCCTTCCAAACTATCCCAAGGCATCAATCTATCTCAATCTATTCCTCTTCTGCCACTCAAAACCAAGGCTAATCCATAATTACCATACTGAACCGATTTTACTCCATATTTCCTAGATGAGGTTCAAATAGATAACTAAAGAAATTGAGATCCTCAAGCGATGGAAGGTTATCATAAAAAACTGAAGTACCAATCCTTAATGAGAAAATACAGCAAGTGAGGACAAATTGAACAACAAAATCCCACTGAATCCCATTGGTAACCATTCCTTTTAGCCACAAAACAAAAACCCCCCACCATCTTAGGTGTTATTAATGATAACAAAACATTTACTAACAAGGTAATAAAATGTAGTTCATGCACAATCTAAAACTTCCCATTTAGACATCTAAACAAGGCCAAACAACCTCAGAAGACTGAACAATCTTCAACAAAATATGCCAAATGATAATGTCATATTAGAGATACCATTAGTCCCCAACAATAAGAGATGATTGCAATAACTGAACCACTTTGAGAAGTACAAAAATACCTTGAAGATGGTCTATTCATGAGCCAAAGTGTGATATACTAGGTCTAACTCTGGAAGTGATCTTACAGGATCGTTAATGCAAACATATACCTCTATGATTTACCTCTCATGAATTTCGAGAAAGTCCTTTCACATCCCACTACAACATCAAGTATACCGTACTAGGAGGGAACAATTCCACTCGGCTAATAACCCTTAACAAGATCATATCATAAGATTGGTTCACCTTATCCATGACTAAGAATCTTTCTATTAAGCAACAACACCATTCCAAAACTTACAGAAACTATACATCATATCAAAGCTTGTGAGGAGTATACATACAAAGAGAAAAGTAGAACCACGGTGAATTGATAGCAAAGTAAGTCATTGACACACTAGTGCAATATCAAACACAAAGAGGAATGATCAACATCACTTTTTCTTACTACTACCACAAAAAAATTGAGCCACACAAGATCGTAGACACTTGGTGATGCTCGAAGCTAACCACATCCTTGATTGTACTCTATAATAAATAGACTATTTTACATCTAAAATATCGAAAATCAAATACAAAGTACTGAGAACGGATCTAATTCATATGAAAAGCCCAAAGAAAAACCATGATTTGAAGGGAAACCACATATACAACCCAGAAGGTAAACTACATCATAACCTAAAATGTCACCACAACTCGAAGTCATGCATAAAACACCCAATCGAATACTTTTAATGCTGACGCTGAACAAAAATATGACGGTGAAACAAAAATATCTGACACTTCCTTGGCCACTTAGCAAGAAGGTAACTAGTAGATTGTCTGGTCCCCCACATAAAAATAATACTGGTGAATCAAATCCCACAGAGAAAAACTCAATGACCAAATAGTCTTGTATGGATTGAGCGATCCTATATCCAAAACAATAGTAAGACCTCCCCCATAATGCTACCAATGTCAATGCATATAACATCTCAAGAAATTATATAAAATCCAAAGAAATGTCATCTCTATGGTCTACATAGAAGAACCACACAATTACTTCAAAGAAAATATCCCATTTGTAATGTCTCTCCTTTATCCTAACTGCTGTGATCTTTTTTTTTTTTAATTTTTACTCGTAATACTACATTGTAGTGCCCAATACGAAACTACCCAATTATCTGATTTCCTTAACCTCGACCTCGTATGTACCCAATTCCTAATTCAATCATAAATATAGTTTCTAAAAACACTTAATCATCAAACCCAACAACCTATATGGCCTATTGATGTGATCCTTAAAGCAATGCTAACAAAAGATCATGACACCACTAACTCCTCACTCAACAACAATCATACTAAGGACAAGTTTACTCACAAACCATAACTCAATGGATCATTAACATAAGATAGGTACCTCTGACCCACCACAAAGAAATAACTCATGCGGTAGACAAATAAATAACTGTAAGTAGAAGTTGAAAGTCACCACAAGGGCAAGTGTAAAGCACTCAGATACATAGGAGATAGTAAATTGTTGATCCATTACACAAAGTAAGTCAAGGGAAACTGAAAACCATATACATAATATTCATATCA
>JBDJHY010217158.1:0-20862 GCA_039654485.1 Withania somnifera | reverse complement strand
GCCATTAATGGAGGAATAAAGAAGTTCTAGGAGAGAGAGGGAAGAAAGCTTACTCAAAATGAAGAACAATAGCGGGACTGTGATTTTGGAATTGGTAGATGGTGAAAGCTATTAGGGAAAGCCTTCTCACGATTGCAACTGATTTGGGGGAAATATTTTAGCTGAAGTGAGAAGAAAGGGACGTTTTACACCCTTTTAATTAAACTGCTATTGGGCGGGTTAGGACCTAAAAAGGGTCTTTGGGCCCAATTCAGAAAATCCTGAAAGAAGTAGAAAATATATTAAGTGTGGAGACCAGCTAAGCTAGAGGAAGATCTCCAACCGAGCCAAAACATGCTATCGGCGAATAGTGGGAGAAGAAAGAGGACAGCGAGGCGAGTTCGGCGATGTGCTCGCCTCATGGGGTCATTCGGGGTGCCGGGAGGGCTTACTGGACTATCGGTACCGGGATGACTTACCGGGCTTCCGGGTGCTGGGTGCCGATCTGGCTTACCGGGCTGCCGGACTGCCGAGTACCAGAGTCAAGGGGAAGAGACAAGGAAAAGAGACGAGGAGAAAAAGGACTCCGAAAGAAGAGAGACGAGTAAGGGGACTCGGCGTCCGGTGTCCGAGTTTACCAATGCCGAACAATCAGTCCGACTGCCAAACTGGCTAGCCAGGATGTCGAGCTTCTGTGTCCGGAGTCGGACCGATGTACCTTACAGAACAATCAGTCCGGTTGCCGAACTGGCTAGCCGGGATGTCGAGCTGCTGTGCCTGGAAGCCTACCGGTCTGCACATACCAGTTTGCCTGCCAAAGACTGAGACGACCAACACACCCGAGCAACACATCGGCATGCCGGTATAGAGCAAAACTGCCGATGTAGAACAAAATTCTGCAGAAAAAGCGCAGATTTTCCAATTGAGCTACAGAATTGAATCCAAGTCCAAATTTGGAAAACTTTATATGTTTTTTGAGTGGAAAACACATTTTGGACTCAATGGAATCAATAAAAATAGCACAGGAGGTCATCTACATCCATAAAACCCAGAAAACCAGACTGCACTAGAAATACCAGCACAACTGAACAAACCTCCACCAACACCTCAAATCCACAACAGCACACCATAAAATTAAACCAACACCCTTCCTAGCCCAAATTCATCCTTCTAGACCTTCTGGAAGTTTCAGAATTCAAATCCAACACTCTGAACATTGAGTTACCACACAAACTCAACTTTTAGGCTAAAACTTAAACAATTTCCACATATTAGCCTAACCTGCAAACGAAACCTCCAAAACACACACTTAAGGTCAATCGTGACTTTGTTTGGTATTCCGGAGCTAATGGAACTGTCGGAATTTAATTCCGAGGTTGTCTTGAAGGAAAGTTGATTTTGGTCAACGAATACTTACTTTAGGCTCTAAAATAGGAAATTTGAGATATCTCTCAACTGTGTCGCTAGGGATCCGAACTATCGTTCCCAGCAAGTCATAAATGACTTGGGGAAACTGCTGAAGCGCTCTAAGATGCAAGACGTTGCGTATTTATAATAAATGACTATGAGGGTCATTACAGAGCGTTAGTGCTAGTATCACGAAAAAAGGCTAAATATGATAGACACCTCTATACCAATCTCTGATAATGAAGGAGGGAAATCACCCTACTAAGTTGGGAATGACTAGATCCTTCCACTCCACCTTCAGTACACCCAGAATATCTAAGGTCACCGTCTTAGAATAACAATACAAGACTACTTGAGGAGGAAGACAATAGATATCCAAAATACATCAAAATCTACCATATCCAAGATAATTAGGTCTACCCAAGTATCATAGGGGAATGTTGGTATAAAACCAAAAAATGGATATAATGGAATAACATTGGTATGTTACTAAAAAATGGACATAATGGCAAGAATCACATTTTTTATACTTTTTTTGTTCGTTAGTCATTTTCGTCTTTCACTTCGAACTTTATCAAGGTATATCATGACCTTATTATCTCAAGTCATATTCTATAATATCATTAATTCAACCTCTTGTAGGCATAAACCAATAAATGAACATTATCATTACTTTGGCCTCTCATGGACATAATCAAATAGATAAATGTTTATTATCAATTAGGCCTCTCATGTGCATAATTTGAGAATAATATATTTATCAACACCAATCAAGAATGTCATAGTGCATGTTACAACACAACACTTATATGTACGAATTATTATTGGAGCCTTTAATACTCATAGACCAGTCTTCAGACGAGCAAGAGAGGAGAATGGCTGATCATAAGGTTATCACTACTTCCTCAACTATCACATTTTGGGGTCTAACATCACCAGCCATAACTAGCACGTTTAAGCCTAGCATTATTCTCCTCAATACTTCATCCCACACCATAAATATAAATGACATGTTACCTTTGTAACTCAACTAGGTTTATTGGTAGAACAACTAAGAAATCACATATTCACATACTTTATTCAGAAAAATCCCCTTTCGGGTATATAACACCATATCATAAAATATCACATCATTAATCAATAATATAGTTTTTTGGAACTAAATAAGATTCTAGTATTTTATCCACCTCAAATCCTTACTCGTAAGACTATACATGATTTCTCCCATTAAGTCTATTTCATGAATATATGAATAACATAATTTTCTACTCTTTTAACCTAGACTACCTGGATGCTAAGCTTTTGAAAGTAGCAAGTCGCAACAAGGATGCTATTTCCTTTATCCATGCTTTGAAATAATCAAGTAATAATAAGAGTAATTAAAAAATTACCCTTCAAACATATTTATTGAGGATTTAAACCCACTAGTTATACCTTTAATTCGAGGTCTATGTCATTTCCCACGGTCAATTAATCATTAACTAGTTCTTTCAAGCTTAACCATCTGCATTAATGGAGTTTTCATAGTAAAGGTCTCACCTTTATGGAATTCAAGATTTTCACCAACAATATTACATAATATAGTTTAACAATTTCATGGTAGAAATTGTTGTTTTACAATCTAAACTCAAATCTAGGTGATATCAAGAGTACCCCTACATTTTTTCAAGAATTCTACAATTAAATATTCTAACCAAACATTTCATCATTGAAAGATTTTCTAACGATTCTAAGACATTAAAGGATTGGAAAAAAAAGAAGAAGATAAAAAAAAACTTTCCTTAATAAATAACTTTCACCCTAAATCTTTGAATATTGCCTCTCTAGGGTTGGAGAATGAAGTTTTGGAGTTGAGAAACCATTCGTTGTCAAATATGTCTTATAACCAGTTGATTTACCCACTGTTGTGGTGGTATAAGTTTTACTATGGTAGAATCACTATGTATCCCATCCACCTTTAAGAAAACGATCATAACTTTTTACTCCGACCTCAGACTGATGAACAATTTGTTGCATTGGAAAAGTACTCATAGAACTTGAATTTCAATAGGTTATACGTCCTATAACTCCTTATATTATACGAGATATGGTTATCTAAAATTGATCTTAGTAAAAATTCATGTCAAAACTTAATCAGTAAGAAGGTTTTCTACTTAACTTTGCACTAGGAATATTGTACGACCTTAATTCACACCAAATGAACTTAAAAACCAAGGATTGATATTAGTACCCATGAATAATTAAATTAATATATCTTTAGTTTATCTAGACACATCAAAAGTCTTAAATCTTAGTTGGAAAGCTTGGGGTGACACATTGATAAAAATAATTTCTATTTTGAACTCAAGCTCATATTGGCTAATGATTTTTTTTAATGAATTTACATGTATAATTTGGTAACAACCTCATTACAATCAGATACTAATTTACCATTCGTTCGTCCACTAGCGAGCATTGAGTGGAGAGCAGCATGCAGTTGGAATTAGAGAGATATTATTAATAGAGTTTCTTATGTTGCACTCTATCTCACCCTCTTGGTAATCCATATTCTACACTCAATCATTCAATTAAGGTTTTTCAAAATATAAAATTATTAAAATATTTATGCATGAATTATTTAGTTTACTCACCACAATCTACGTATCAAATTAAGCTTTAGAAGTCAAAGCAAGAGAGAGAGGGTTGAAAGATTCACCTTAAGAAAAACAAAAAAAAATCACCTCTTTTTTGTTCTAGGCTTGTTCTCTCTTCTTATAACAAATGGATGGGGACTGAGTTTTGAAAATCGAATTAAGCTGAAAACTATGACTATTAACACTACAGCAGCGTGGTTAATGCTATAGAAAAAAAAGCTTGTTACAGTGTTGACTGTTGCGGCAAACCCCGGTGGTACCTATTGTTTCTCAAAATAGTGAGTTCTACCCAGCTCCTAGATACCCTTATTTTACAGCACAAATTCAAGAACTGGACATTCATTTACATGCGTGTCACGATAACTATAATTACCAGAGTTCTAAAGCCTTGAATATAATTTTGAAAACTACTACGGAATGCTAACTGAGTCTACTACTAGAAATTTTACTCTAGGAAAGTCGTATGTAATACATACAATACATAGGGTCACCATAATACATTTGATTCAGTCTCTAGACAAGACTACCCTATGGAAAGACTACACCTTGATCATATTTACATCACCATACCATTCCCAATTCACATAACCTAGATACTTACATGCAATCAATCAAACCTATCATATTTGTTCTATAAAGCTAACATCAACACCTCACCACCACTATCTTTTTTACCTCAAAATCAACCACAATTCAAACTTATAGTTTAGTACTATACATCGGTTTTAACATGACCTCTCACACATTAATTAGACTTATTACAGTTATCCATAGATATCCCACAGAATTAATTCCTACAATACATTCTCACCCATAATATTGTTAATACCTATCAAATTGTTATACTTTAACCACTCATAAATAATACCATTGTGGTACCATCATATCACAATGCAATATAAAATATTCCATTTAATAATTCACTTATACTCTCCTCTTCAAAGTTATTCTTAATTATTTTGTTGGTGTAACTATGCCATTTAATTTTTTAGCATCTCCATATTGAGGATTACTATCCTCTAAGGGCATCATCTATCATTCAGTTTTTAGAATATCTAAATATACTACTATTCCATGAGGTCAAGTTAACAATCACATTATATTCACAAGATTTTAGCTAACACATAAATCTATAACTACAACTTTGCCAAGATAATTACTAGCCCAATACGCGTCATACGATAAATATATCATTGTCAAGCCAAATCACCCCTTTATTTCTAACACCAATTTATAGTATGTAAACCATTACATTGAATGATGTACTAGGGTAGATCATTATTGTTTTTACAAGGCTTGCTAGCAATTTAAATATCTTAAGATTGGTCCACACACAAAAAGTATATAAGTAAGTCCAACCGACAGTTACAGATCATTAGAAGTCTCATTATCATTATACATTCCAAACAAGTTACCAATAAAAATTCTTGGGTTTCAACAAACTTAATTATTTTTTACAAGCCCCCGAGCCTACACCCTTGGCAATACCTCATACTTGAGACCAGAAATTTCCCCAAGATAACCCTCTATATACATAATAACAATAATAAACTCATAAGAAGAAGCTAAATAATGGAAATATAGCTTATACAGTGGAAATCATAAGGCAAGAGTTTAAATTATCAAACACTAGGCTCGAAGGGATAACATGGTAACAATACTTATATTTGTATAAAATTCCTTTACAAACTACAAAGATTACTTTGTTTCCCTTGACTAACCTTAAACCAATGACAATTTCAAGAACTGAAAACTGTCCACTAGATCCTCGGGATGTGGAGGACTCACCAACACTAAACTTATGGAGGGATGTGCTTAGCCATAAGTTTGGGACTGATCTCTACATCACATGAAGAATATAGAAAAAAAGAACTATGTATTTAGTATAGGTAAGATACTGAATATATAGGCATGCATATGCTAAGTAAAAAAATTTAAAGAATGATGTTGAACTGAAGAGCTAAACTAAACAAGAAACTATATATAAAAAATTGATATGCACCGCCTCACCCTTTTTAACATGAAACATAACAAAAAACTGTATAAGTGTATAATAATAAAATAACCATGTATAATTAAAACTTTAGTGAGTCATGTATTATATAACTTTATTGAAAACTCAATATATATGGAACATAGATGGGAGTTTTTTCTAACCAACACACACCATTGAGCTTATGATTTCCAATCTATAATTCCTACTAGAGGGTTCGGTATACCTCAAAAGGTATAACACCTATATATCCAATGAATTTGTCATTGTGCCTCAGTTATTTTGGATAATAAAACCTATGATGGCACATGGTTACAAAAATGGTGTTAGTTCAAGCCTAGTTCTCTCAATAATTCTGCCAAAACATTTATACATATCTATAAAGCTTATCATATCTACCCATGCCATATCATATCTTATCATGGGACATGTCTAGATGTCGAAGCTGCTCATGATCATTGATCATCTAGCCATAGCTAATCAAGAGACTTAGTAGTTTTTTTGTGATCCAAAACTCCTTATCACATCCATAAATTTATGATAAAATAATAATTATAAAATATGCTTTTTTGACTTATAGAACCATAAGATCAAAGCATATGAATTTTCTCAAATCTTATACAATTTTCATGTTAAATCATGTTTTATTCTCAAAACTTTAAATAAGTATTAAAACTATAGAAATAGACTATATCATAGAAAAACACAGTTTCTGAAGTCAATTTTTGCGAAAATATGAGACCGCAAGGTATATTCATGAAGATTTATCTAAAATCAGTAGAGTCATGTAAATATTATTTTAAGTTATGTATCATTTTATAAATCATATCTATGGATATAAAATCATATAGTTATATGTTTTATGGGACTAAATGAAATAAGAAATCATTGAATAATAAAGTATAATAAAATTTACTATATACCCTAATCATGAAGTCATAGACTTATAGCGTGAAAACTAAGATTTTTATTAATGATAGCGAAAGAATGTTCTCATTAAAGTTCGATATTGCTTTCTTCGAAGTTTCATGGAAAGAATCTTGATAGGAGCTTGAGACTTGTTCTTGAACTTGAAGAAAGAATGTATGAGATCAAAATATTATAGGATTGAACTTGAAAAAGAGATCATCGATGGAGTCCTTAAAGTGAAGAAATTTGAAGTGAATCTTTGGTTTAAACTCCTCTTTTTATAACTTGAATGCTTGGTTTTAGAGTCTAAGGGTTCTTGAGTTTTTTGGAGAGGGACGAAGAACTTGGGAAGAGATAATGATACATTTTTAATCTATGAAATAACCCTTTTTGGTGTTTAAAAATATGGGAGGGACCTTGGGTAAGTAAAGGACCAAACTACCCATCAAATTTCCTTTAAAAGTTGAAAAAAAACTCGCCCGATGCCCCATATGATAGATTTCAGACCCCCGATGGACCTTCATAGACATTGTAAACTTATGACTAATTTTAGGGATTAATAGTTAAGAATGAAGGTCTCTTATTGATGGGAATTCATAGAGATAACGGACCATGGCAATGGACATCGTGCTTAGACAGCTCAGACATCCTCTGGCAAAAAGGTGATAACTTTTTACTACGACCGTTTATTGACATATGGTTTTGATCCATTGAAA
Organism: Withania somnifera; assembly: GCA_039654485.1. Classification (NCBI taxonomy): domain Eukaryota; kingdom Viridiplantae; phylum Streptophyta; class Magnoliopsida; order Solanales; family Solanaceae; genus Withania; species Withania somnifera. The sequence continues at coordinate 13,225 of JBDJHY010217158.1, read as the reverse complement.
AGAGAACTCAAAGGAGTTTAATTTGATAGGTTATGAACTATGTAAATCCTCATATTTTAGGAGTTTTGATCATTTGAAATTGAACCATGGTTGAATCTTTATAAAAACTAAGTCGGTAAATAAGCTTTGAATTCAACTTAATATTTGGGGTTTCCTTAAACCTTAAATTACCTATAGAACTCAACACACACTTATTAATAAGCACAAAACCTAGGCTAAAGTAAGAATTAATTGGTTTCGGGTCTAACTACTAACGTATAATGATTTAAATTCTAGTTCAAAAGTCGGGGATGTTATAATATATGCCTTTTGGAATCATTCATCCCCGAATAACGGTCTTGACTATAAGGAACACACATGAGCTTAAATTTACTTTACTCCAACTGGATTTTGACAAGCAAAAGCTAGAGAATTCATGATAATGTGTTATGATAGAAAGAACTAGCATAGACTTGAAGAAGTTTCTCCAGGATAAGACTTAATCTTAGATATAAGTCTTATTCAACATGGAGCTGCAATATATAAAACATGAGATTTTTTAGCAAGAAGTAAGAATATGACTACACCTTCCTTAAGTGATACAATTTATAACCTTCAAGCTTTGTAACACTTCTCAAAATCTCTCCCTTGTTTGAAAACTTACTTAATCATTTGCATCCTATATCTCTCACAATGGTACATATAACTACCAAACCTGGAGTATAATCACATGTTGTTCCCATTTTTAGGCCTAATTTGGAGGTATAAGGTTCTATATGTAATATGATTATGCTATTCTAAGATACTAGATGTTATACTCTATGTCCATAAGAATATTTAATCTTATCCAAAGAAAATCAACCAACATTAAGCTATAATAAATGAGTCTCTAACCACAACAACATGACATGAATGGAGCCAATCCATGCCTAGAATAACATCAAAATCTACCATGTATAACTCATGTAAATTAGAAGGAACAACTACCCCCCAAAATAGAAATGGGATAACCATGGTAGACTTTCTCAACTATAACATGATCATTAACAGGTGTAGAAATATAGCCTCCTTGAATTTGAAACTATCTAGGGATCTTCTCAAACATCACTAAAATCAATAGTTTTGTTGTATTCACAAAAGGGGCATACACAATAATCTCATCTACTTATTACACATAAATGGCCTTACCTCCTACTTTATCTGCGCTTAATAAATTATGTGATGAAAAATACAATGAATCTTATACTAATAGAGCATTAATAATATCCTATCTTAACTTTCACCTAGATTCTCTCATCATCATCTACCACACCAAAAATGGAATCACTGAAGGGAATAGAATATAGGAATAATCCATAAACATTACGGATGGAGGTCTAGTTTTAGTTCTTAAAATGGACTCTGAACTGAGCATGATCATGAAATCAATACCCTCTATTCTCATAGTTGTATGTATGAAGGGATTATAGTAGAGAAAAATCATAAGCATAGTCTATTAGAAATCTTCTGCGAGCTTATACACGACATAATAGGACTTAGTTTGCCACTTAATGAATATCATGATGCTTAAGTCCATAGGATTTGCCATACTGAGAGACATGAGTATAGTTGTAATTGTATACTGAGGTATGTAGGTGGTATGAAACATAGAGTCTTGAAATAGATTCATTGTTGGGATATGGTGTAAGATGAAAATCTAGATCATTATGAAAAACTCTATAACTGATTTCATAAGCTAACTGCATATATGAATTATAGCAATCTGGGATCGCCGTTTGAAATGATTTCTTTTCATTCTAGAAACTGAACATAAATGTGGTTCTAAAGAAAGTTAATAAATCATGGAAATGGGCAATTCATGAATGCATAAGACATGAATACAATATTATATTTAACTGATATTAATGTCTAAGTATTTTCTCCTTATCTAGGCACATAATCTGTATACAAATCTACCAACGTGCATGGATCTGATATATGGTATATAATGAGTTCATGGGATTGAGAATAATTAGAAACATAAATATGTGTACTATGAGAGGTATAACATGAGGATCAAATTCATGATTTTATAGATAAGTTTGAGGTGTCTCAGGCAGTATGACTGCTTCATATTCTTGGAACTGTGCATACTCGTAAATATGTATAAAGTACATGAGAAAGGGTTATGGCATGATGCTAACTAACATGGCATGAGTATGGTGTCATACTAAACAAAAACAAAGGAATACATGAGTGTAATAAAATATTGGTGTCTCACTATAACTCTTCTTTGGAACTCATCACTATTTGTTTCTCAAGACTGAATATGGCTATCCACTTTATCATTTCCCCCTAAGATCAAGGCTAACCATTCTAAGTTTGTGGACTTATGTCATATTCCAAACTGAGCCAGACTCACTCTGATGTGCATGATTATTTCATCACAAATCACGTGGCTAAAAATATCTCCTTGATAGATTATATCTGTAAATGCTAAAACACTCTCTTGTTAATCTCCTCTTAGACTACTAAAATCACACCTTTAAATGTAATCCACCTGATCTAACCAAAATACTAATTATAGTACGACACTCTAATATCGAATACTTATAATCTCCTCAATTCAACTCTTAAAGTCACTGCATCACTGCATAATACATACTAAACATTCTCCACTCTTAGAAAATCAAGGATATTAACGAGGTACACATAGCACTGATAAACTTAAAATCTCATACAACAACATACTACCTCGGGGACACCTATTCTTTGAAAAATTTAAGGTTGTCTCTTATCTAACGACTTAAACACCATTTTATTTACTCATCTACCTCTCTCATAACTATTAGTTATACGCTCTCACTTTGACATACGTTACCAACTCAAGTTCTTGCACACCCTATATAAAGCTAACTAGGTCATATCTTGAAGCTACCCTTATGACGTACCACTCTCAAATTGTTATTCCTTTCGTTTGGTGATAATATAGGTTAAAGCTCAGTATCCAATACAAAACATGTATTGCACACATCTTCCTTTTACTACTCAATCTTAAAATTACCAAGTCACATATAAGGATGAAAATAGTGCTTTTGAGGGTTAAGAACAAAACAACCAACCTCAGTCATACACTTTATCTGGTCATAGCCTATACCTTTTTCTTTTCATAATTTCACTATAGTTAATTTATTTCTTATAACATTTTTTTACAAATTGAGTTCATACCCTTTGGGATACTATAGGACCATCTCATAAAATCCACAAGGTATATCCTAAATCCATTAATTCCCTTATATTTTGCTCCCATTATATCATTAATCTTCCTAACATGATAACCCATCATCATAAACTGCTTCCTTAATCTAAACATAATCTAAGTCTTCCTAAACAACAGTACTCATCTATATATAATTTCATAATCTACACCAAACTCATTATACAACAACCAATACCTTGTAATGCCCTAAGATCTCGAGCTAAGAATTTGATGCCGACATGTGCATAGTGAGAATCATACCATAGTACACAAAAAGTTTTAACCCTTATCAATATGTTTTCCTAGTTAATGAGGGTCCACAAAAGAGTAATTGGGGTATACATATAGTATAAAATGGATTTGGTTTGCACGCATGGGGTTTTAATGGAAATTCCTCCTCGAGGAATAAACTGCGCGATGTGAGGCCAAAGTTACTGGATAAACCTTGCACCGAGAGGTTAAAGTCACAATCTTAGACCTATGTTGCAGTATATAGTATGGGGACCTCTATATATCAAACCCACAACAATCCTTGCGATGCGAGGCATAACTAGTCAAGTTAGCCTCGCGGTGCAAGGTTAAGTTTCTAGGTATGATTTTTTTCAAACTATGTTTTAAAAAGGGTACGAGGGTAATTTACCAACCTAAGTAAGCCCAATACTCTATCATTTTTACTCTAATTATATGATTTTAGTAAGGATTCAATCCTAATACCCATCATTCTACATTATACGCTTCTAATTTCTCAAAACTTAACTCAAAAACTCCCTTGAAGGACAAGGAAGAACCCTTTATCTCCAAGGTCAATATTTCCAGGTTTTCCTATAAATTTATCTGTGTGAATATTTGGATACAGGTATATAGGACTTAAATGGGGTTCTCCGTTCATCCCTATTTCTAAAACTCTTTTTAAGTTTTCATGAATCCAAAGTTCAAGTTAGGGTTGTGAACTCAAGTCTTAATTTCAATTATTTTATGCATGATTTTTTAAGTTTATGATGTTTTATATATATTTATGAGGTTTTATATAGTTTTATGCATCCTTTGACTTATTAAGGTTTCCTTGTTTACTCATCTACTTATCATGATCTTATGCATATGATTCCCATATAGTTGAATCCTAATCATGATTTTTGCATTCTAAAGGTCTAAGAACAAATCACCTTTATGAAACTATGAATGTTTACATGATGCATCTTTAACCCACATGTTGATATTTATTAATAGATATGAACAAGAAATAACAAGATTCTAGATATGGCTTCAAATATAGAATATGGAGCAATGCTCAGAGAAATTTGGTTTATAAACAACATGAATCCAAATAAGCCATTTATAGATATGATGAGCTATATAGATATGCAAAAATGTTTTGGGAGGATTTTTTAGCACTGAGAGAAAGATTTAAACTAACTCAGTTCCATAACTATATGCCACCATTTTTGTTTAATTGCCCGAAATTGCTGAGGCATGAATACACAATCCTTAGATAGATAGGTCCTATACCCTAGGAAGGTACAGGGAAAGTGCTAGTCGGGATTATAGATTATACATCATAAGCTCAAATGGTGTATGTCAAATAGAAGAAACTCCCACCCAACAAGTTTTTACTCTATTGATTGATTGCTCAATACAATTATTGCATGATTTTAGATAGAAAAAACTTCAAACAGAATGGATTTTATATTTACAAGTATACAACTCTACACTCATGATTTTCTTGACTTTTACTTACTCATGGTTGACATATAGGTTGATTTTATCTATGTGCATATGTAAATAGTCGGGTCTATGTACCTATCATCATTTTTTTGCCAAAAGTCTGTTTCCTATCTTTATTTTAGCATTCCTATATAGTCAGTACCTTTTCTGTAGTGACTGCATACTTTTTTGCCTATATTTTTCATGTGATATAGATACGAGTGACCGTATCGGATACATGGCTAGACACTCCTAGTCACACATCTCTGTGGATGATGAGTCCTCCTCATTTAAGGATGTAGTAGTGCTGGTTTCTTTAACTTTTTAGTTGTTTTATGGTTAGACAGGGGCCTTATCCCGATTTAGAATTCTATTCAGTTTTAGAAGCCTATCAATAAAGAAGATTGTGTTTTATGTTAGCCCTTTGGGCTCAATATTCTTTTTTGTCTTTTTTAAACATAGAGAATATCTTGCAGTGTTGTTATAAAATAAGTTAGTCCCTTCTTTGCATAATGATCATTTTGTGCTTAGTTATGTATGCCTTGGGTTAGCTTAGAGCCACTCATGGTTGCAGGAACCATGTCTCGTCTAGGGTGCAAACTCGGAGCGTGAAAATTTGGTATTAGAGCATGGGGTTCAAGTGACCTAACGTGTATGAAAGGTCGCATTCAATAGAGACCCTTTTATGGGTGTGAAGTGCGCCACACTTATATGGGGGAGGCGTACCATTTAGGAAACTTCTCTCCTTATTTCATGGTTTTAGTCATCCGATGGAGTTTGAAATTATAAAATTCCCTTTGATGAGAAATACGAAAGAAAAAAGAAAAAAAAGATCCCTTTAAACCGTATTTCAGATAATGCCTCCCCTAGAGCTTTTAGCTGCCCATGGAAAAGCCCACAGAAACCACCTCCAGTTGATGTTACTAGTGCAGAGCTATGGAATGCACTTCACACCCTTACAAAAGCCATGGAAGCCCAAGTAGAGCATCAGGAAGCATCCCCTGTAGTTTTGTAGGTTTCCCCTGATACTGCCAGAATTCGAGACTTTCTCTGTATGAATCCCTCGGAGTTTCATGGTTCTAAGCTAGGTGAGGACCCCTAAAACTTTATCGAAAAGGTTCATAAGATATGCACAGTTATGAAAGTAAATGAGGTGGTCAAGGATGATCTTGCTGCCTATCAACTCAAAAAGATTGTGAGAATTTAGTATGATCAATGGAAAAAGAACAAAGGTGAAAATGCTTCCCCTCCCACCTGGGATGTATTTTCGGAGGCTTTCTTGGGCAAGAGATGAGGGAGGCAAGAAAGAGAGAATTCTTGAATCCTGATCAAGGATCAATAAATAGGGATGTGTATGGTATGAAATTCAATTAGTTGTCCCGATATGCCCCACCTATGGTTGTGGATGAGGAGAAAAATAAGCTTGTTCATGAATGGACTGTCTCTCTATATTATCAGAGAAGGGAGATTATAATATTAGTAGGGGATATGGACATTGGTCGGATAATGGTTAATTTAGATAAGATTGAGGGATACAGATTAAAACTCAAAGAGGTCTACCAGAACAAGAGGGCATGTATTTCTATCCAAAAGACAAGCCATCAAAGAACCAAAAATATGAAGCGACCTTTATTTTAGAAAAAGTCATCAGCACCAACACCATCTTTAACTAGTGCACCAGCATCCAGACCCATATATATCCAACAAGCCATACCTACATAGTCTTAGGACAATGTTTCCAAGGGATTCACCCCATATCCTGTATCTGGTACTTATGGGAAGAATCATCTGGGATGTTGCTTGTTTGGTAAAGAAGGATGCTATAGCTGTGGAGAAGGAACACAAATACCAAGATTTTCCTAGTGTTAGGCAAAGCGGTGGGGGTGAAAAGCCACAATTCACTTCATCATCAACATCGACAAGCCAAAATATGCATAGGGGCACCACTTTTGGTATGAACGATAGCCAAAATTGCTTATATTCTTTGACTTCTTGACAAGACCAGGAGGCTTCTCCCAATGTTGTTACAGTTATGTTAATAGTTTTCTATCTTGATGAATATGCTTTGTTTTATCCTGATGCTACTTTATTCTTCATTACCCCTTATGTTGACCAAAAATTTAGAATCATTCCTGAAAATCATCCAGACCCCTTCCCAGTCACCACCCCTCTTAGAGATTCTGTCATAGATAAAAGAATCTTATGAAGTTGTCTAGTCTCTCCCCTCTATTGAGTCACTTCTGCCAATCAAGTAGAACTAGACATGGTAGACTTCGCTATCATTCTCGACATAGACTGGCTACATGTATGTTATGCTACCGTTGATTGTAGGAATCAGGTAGTAAAGTTTCAATTCCAAACAAACCATCCTTAGAGTGGAAAGGTTGTCCTCTAACTCCTAAGTGTCAATTTATTTCCTAACTTAAATCTAGAAAAATGATCCCAAAGGGGTACACTTAACACTTAGTGAGGGTCCAAGATTTTACATTAGAGACCCTAACTCTGTAGTCAGTTCCTATAGTCTGTGAGTATCTTGATGTATTTCCTGATGGTTTGCCTAGAGTCCCTCCTATAGGGAGATAGATTTTGGGATTGATGTCCTTATTGGTGCAGTTATTCTCTAGAATTGTTCTCTAGTCCCTTAGAGATATATAGTGAATTAAATTTTTGAAATGCGAGTTTTGGTTGAAATTTGTGGCTTTGCTTGGTTATGTTCTAGTGATGGTATTCAGGTTGATGCTCATAAGATTGAGAAATATAGAATTTTCCTAGACCAATAAACCTGTAAGATATTAGAAGTTTCTTGGATTTGGTTGGGTATTATAAAAGATTTTTAGAAGGGTTTTTATCTATTTTAGCCCCGTAGACTAGGTTGATTCAGAAAAAAGTGATATTTCAATGGTCGTATGCATGTGACAAGAGTTTTTAGGAGTTGAAGACTAGGTTTACTTTTACTCTAGTTTTGACCCTACCAGAAGGTACAAAAGGTTTTTTAGTGTATTTTGTTATGCTTTAAGGTTCAGTCTTGGTTATTTGTTAATGCAGAATATAAGGTAGTTTCCTATGATTCTAGACAGCTCAAAGATCATGAGAGGAACTAGCCGACCTACGACCTTGAACTGGTAGCTATGGTCTTCAGCCTGAAATTTGGCGCCATTATCTATATGGTGTGCATTTTGATGTGTTCACAGATCACAATATCCTACAATATATTTCCACTGAGAGAGAACTAAATCTTCAGTAGATAAGATAACTTAAAATCCTCACGGATTATGACTTGATCATACTATATCACCCAGGTAAAGATAAAGTAGTTGTTGATGCTCTTAAAAGGTTTCCATGGGGAGTGTTGCTTACATGGGGGATCAGAAAAAGGAACTTACAAAATAGGTGCATTAACTTGCTCGTTTGGGTGTTTAGTTTGATGGGATTTTGTGGTTCAAAATTACTAAGAGTTTTCTTTGGTGGTGGAAGTGAAGGAAAATCAAGGTATTGATCTAGTTCTAATGAAACTTAAGGAAAAAGCCCTTAGGAAGCAAGTGGAAGCCTTCTCCCAAGGGGGATATGGCAATATCTGCTATTAGGGTCATTTTTTGTTCTTGATGTTGATGGGTTAAAGAAGAGAATATTGGCTGAGGCTCATAGTACGAGATACTTGATCCATCTTGGCTCTAATAAGATGTATCAAGACTTGAGAGTGGTGTATTGGTCGAATTAGATGAAGAAATACATTGTGAATTTTATAACAAGATGTCTTAATTACCAACATGTAAAGGTTGAACATCAAAGGGCTAGTGGAAAATCTCAAGTTATTAGCATCCCTACTTGGAAGTGGGAGATGATAAGTATGGATTTCATTGCAGGGTTTCCTTGCACCCATTATTAGCATGATTCATGATGGGTGATAGTTGATCGAATGACCAAGTCTGCCCATTTCTGTTAAGGCTAATTATTCAGTAGAGGATTATGCCTTGTTCTATATTAAGAAGATAGTTCGGCTTCTTTTGGTCCCCTTATCCATTATTTCAGACAGAGGCATACAGTTTACGTCTAAGTTCTGGAGATCTTTTTAGAAAGGTATGGGTACCAATCTTAACCTTAGTACAAATTTCCATCCTCAAATCAATGGTCAGTATGAGTGCACCATTCAAACATTCAAGGATATTTTAAGAGCTTATTCCATCGACTTTAAAGGTAATTGGGATGAACACTTGCCTCTGATTGAATTTTTTTATAATAATACCTTCTATTGTAGTATTCAATGGACCCTTTTGATGCACTGTATTGGAGGATATTTAGGTTCCCCTATCGGTTGATTCGAGATAGGAGAGTCTGCTTTGATAGGGCTGGACTTAGTTCACCAAACTGTGGAAAAGGTTATGCTGATTAGGGAGCGGTTGAAGACTGCTCAAAGCTGACAGAAATCATATTTTGACATTAGGTATAGGGATTCAAAATTCCAAATTGATTATTCGGTTGTCCCGACCATATTTTGAAGAAGGTTGGGAATGTCACATATGAATTAGAGTTTCCTCAAGTGTTAGCATTGGCACATCCCATTTTTAATATGTCTATCCTTAAGAAATGTGTTGGTGATCCGTCGCACGTGGTTGCTTTAGAAAGGGTTGGGATCAAAGATAACCTTTCATATGAAGAGAGTACAATAAGGATTTTGGATCTTCAGGTTTGTACGTTGGGGATGAAGGAGGTCTCCTCAGTTAAAGTGTTTTGGAGAAATCAAAATATTGATAAAACAAGTTGCGAGTTTGAAGAATCCATGCAGTCTAATAACCATATCTCTTCACCCCTACTCACGATGACATCTAAGGTAATAAGTCTTTTTTTTAATAAAATTCATAAAAATATAAATGCATAAGGTTTAATATTCCATGGTCTCATTATCATGTTCTTGCCAAGTATATGGTTCTAACCTGTATCGTAAGTCACTCTAGCCTATGTTTAGAGAGAAAATCCTGTTAGATAAGGTGAGAATTTTTTCCCCATTAAAACTCCTACACTAGCTTTAGCTATCGTTTGAGGATGAATGATTCCAAAGGGAAGATATTGTAATCCCCGATTTATCAATCTAAGACGTTTACCCTTACATGTGCAAAGTGAGAATCATATCATAGTATACGAAGAGTTTTAACCCTCCTCGATGTGTTTTCCTAGTTAATGAGAGCCCAAGAATGAGTACTTGGGTATACGTATAGTACAAAATGGATTTGGGTTGCATGTATAGGGTTTTAGTAGAAATCCTCCACATGAAATAAAACCTTCCATGCAAGGACAAAATGACTTAAAGTCACCACCTTAGCCCGCGCTACGGAACATAGAACGGGGTCTCTCTGTCTCGGGCCTGAGATAAGCCCCATGATTTGAGGCATAAATAATCAAGTTAGCTTCACGATGCAAGGTTAAGTTTCCAAGTATGATTGTTTAAACTTTTTCTTAAAAAAGGGAAAATGGGTAATTTCCCAACCTAAGTAAGCCCTACACTACATTTTTAAAACTCTTATTGGATGATTTTAGTATCGATTCAACCCCAATACCCCTCATTCTGCATTATATGCTTCTAATTCCTCAAAAAAGAACTCAAAAAATCTCTCTAAGGCAAAGGAAAAACCCTTCATCCCAAGGTCTATCGGTCCTATACCGTGGCAGGTATAGGGCACCCTCCAATCAAGATTGTAGATTGGACATCATAAGCTCAAATGGTGAATATCGGTTAGAAGAAACACCCACCTAATAAGTTTTTAGTTTATTAATTGGCCACTCAATACATTTATTACAAGATTGTAGATACCCAAAACGTCAAACAGAATGGATTTTATATTTTGCTAGTATACAACTCTAGGATCAGATTTTCTTGCATTTTACTTAATCTTGGTTGACAGAAAGGTTGATTTTATCCGTGTGTTTATGTAAATAGTCGGGTCTATGTACCTATCATCAATTTATTTCCAAAAAGTCTTGTATTATCTTTATTTTTTCATTCCTACATAGTAAGTACCTTCCCTATACTAACCACATTCTTTTTTGCCTACATTTTCATGTGATGTAGATACAAATGACCACTCTCAAATACGTGGCTAGACACTCCCAGTCACACATCTCCATAGTTGGTGAGTCCTCATCCATTAGGGACGTAGTCCAATACTTGTTTCTTTACCGTTATTGTTGTTTTATAGTTAGACGAGGGCCTCATACTAGTTTAGAATTTTGTTTAGTTTTAGAGGATTATCAGATAAAGCATATTTTGTTTTATGCTATACCTTCGGGATCAATGTTCTTTTATGTTTTGTTTAAACATTGAGAACATCTTGTAGTGTTGTTATCAAGTAAGTTTGTCCCTTCTTAGAATAATAATCATATTGTGCTCAGTTATCTACGCCTTGGGTTATATTAGAGACACTTGTGGTTTCAGGCACCATGTGTCGACTGGGGTGAAGACTCCGGATGTGACATACTTGAGGACACATTATCCCATCTCTCACTTAATAACCATATAATTCTGGATAAATACTCTAATAAAAACTACTCCCACCTTAATACTATTTTCCTCTACCATTACTTTATCTTAATCTAACACAACTTAAAACTATACAAGAAAAGGATTATGGGTGAACATAAGAAGAAATCTAAGAGTATATGTGTCTCAGCTTCAAAGGGAATATTTGGACCTGGTTTGCCGAACAATAAAAAGGACCAGTTTAGGTGATGACCACTACTATTACCCCATTTGGCTGAGGGGAAATACCTCAACTTGTGACATATATTGTGACATATAAAATAACACTTTATTTCCTAAAGGCATTTAGCCAAATGACTCTTACCACAATGACTACAAGAAGGGTATTCAATTAACCCTTTTACTACTACTTATTAACCCTTTTACTACTACTTATTGTCCATTTTACTACTTCTTGCTAATTCAATTGAACAATCACAACTTAAGCCAACATCCAAATGATATCATGAGACTCTGCAAAGGAACATTATCCTAAGGGGGGACTAACGACACTTGAGGATTTTAATTCCTCGACACTCATGGGCGTCTAGCTGTTTTCGATGGGGCATATTCAAATACATATAGATAAGGAGTTATAAGGATAACTAGAGTTAAACTCTATCGCATAATAAGAAGTATGAAGGAAGGGAAACTATTCATATACATTCTAAAACCTCTCCCTTATAAGTGTGACATGCTTTACACCCATAATAAAGGCTCTAAAGAATGTGTATTTTAGAAATACTAGGGCACCTAAACTGTAGTTTTTATATGAATTTATCACACCACGAGCCCATACCCTGAGGGAGAATTAGTATTTGAGATAACAATTGGATATGAGCCCTCAGCATACATAGTAAGCATAATAAACTCATAAGCAGAAGCCAAATAATGGAAATATGACTCATACTGTGAAAATCATAAGGCAAGAGTTTAAAATTTTGAAGAATAGGCTTGAAGGGATTACATGATAATAGTACTTATCCTTGTCTAAAAAGCCTCTATGAACTATAAAGATTACTTCTTCGGTACCCAACCCCCAACTGACCTTAAACCAATGATTGTCTAAAGGAAACTAAATACTATCCACTAAGTCCTCGGGATGATGAGAACTTACCAATACTGATTTATGGTAGGATATGCTTAGCCATGAGTCTGGGATTGATCACATGTATCTTCATCACATAAAAAGTATAGGAAACAAAAGCATTCAATCAGTAGGGAAGGTACACCCAATAGGCATGTATATGCTGAGTAAAATATTTTAAAGAATGATGTTGAAATAAAGAGCTAAATTAAGCATATAATTATATCATGAAAACTGACATGCACCACCTTACCCTTTTAATCATGAAACATAATTAAAAATGGTATAATTCCATAATAATAAAAATAACAATGTCTAATTTAAAACTGTAGAGAGTCATGCATTATTGAAAACTGAATATATGTGGAACATGAGTTAGACTTTTTTCTAACTGACACACACTATTTGAGCTCATAACGTCTAATTTTCAATCCTGACTGGAGGGTGTCATATACCTTGCCAGGGTATATGACCTATTTATCTAAGGAATTTGTAATTATTCCTTGGTGATTTTGAATAATAAAACGTATGGTGGCATGTAGTTATAGAACTCGAGTTAGTTCAACTATTGTTCTCTCAGTGCTGAATAATCCTTCCAAAATATTTGTATATATCTATATAGCTCATCATATCTATATAAGTCATAAAATATATAATCATAGTACATGTATAGATATCAAATTTTCTTATGATCATTGATGGTCTAACA